>JALKAD010000503.1:0-12521 GCA_024500015.1 Ulva compressa | reverse complement strand
CAAACATCAAGAGCCTCCCGCAGTACCCGGATGTGCCGGGCGCGCGGCCGCCCGCGCAGCCGCCCGGCCCTACCTGTGAGTCTGCCAGCTGTGCTGCCGCTGGTGCGCTCACTCCACCCACCCCGCCCCCCAGCGCCTTCAACCCCATATGGCACTCAGACGCTGGCGCGTTCCCCGCCTGCCCCCTTGCGCCCCTCCGGACCGGCGAACACCCCTGCCCCGCCCGGCGACGCCGCCACAACCGCCGGCACCTCAGAGGGTGCAGCCGCTGCGGCCGCGCTCGCCGCTGCTGCCATCTCCAACGTCATTGCCTCGACCGAGGGCACGGCTGCCGCGGCCGACGAGGCCGACGCCATGGACATTGACGTCCCCGGCGAGGCGGCCGTCGGCCACAGTGGCGCGCGGGAGCCCAGCGCGGCAGCTGCCGGCGACGCTGCCGTGGACGTCAAGGCGGCCGCCCCGGCCGGCCAGTGCTCGGTGCGGTGTGAGCACCTGCCGTGGGTGGGCCCGGCGGCCACTGGTCCGCCGCAGCGCCTGCCCGAGGGTCGCCGGGGCCGCTCGGCCGCGGCTTGCGCCCGGCCGCTGCCCCCCCGCTCGCAGCGCGACCCGGAACGGGGTGATCTGCTTGTGATGCTGCCCTGCGATACCATCGTGGCCGATGTGTGCGTGACCTGTCCGGTGGCCCCCTCCCGGGTCGTCGCCGCGGCAAACACGCCAGGCGCTGCCGCCCAAGTGATGGACAACAGGAAGCGCGATAAGTACGACCGCTCCGGCACGGGCGTTCTTGCAGAATGTCATGTGCGAGCTCTCCACCACTCAATGCCGTGGTGTGACGCGCCAGGTCCTCGCTGCGGCTTCGCTACGCATGCGGCTGGCGGGCCGGGCGGTGGTGCCCGGCCACGCTGTTTCGTCGGACGTGCTGTAGGCGGCCGCTGGCCGCCTTGATGGCCGGGGGCCGCGGTTGCAGCGGCGCAGGCCGGCCCCGCGTATAGTCGTGCTGGCCCGCCCTGCCTTCCCGTGGGCTGCCGCGGGGAGAGCGATGCGACGCCGCCAGAGCCCTGCGCGTCCCGCTCTTAGGCCCCCGCCGGGCAGTCGGAGCGGGTAAGCTGGTACGCCCTGCTGTGTTGGGGGCGTCAGCCCCCGGGCTCTCATGGGCGGTGGGCCCGCGACGGAGTGCTCGATTGGGGCCGGCTATAGTGGGGGTGCTACTGTTAGGGGGGTCAGTGGTGGCCGGGTTTGCTGGGGTGGGCGGTAGTACGTAGTGTGGCCGGTGGTTGCTGTGTGCGGCTGTGGCGAGGGTGTCGTGGCGGTGGGGTGCAGGGCTGTGCGTGTGTGTGGATGCGTGGGTGTGGTTGTGTCGGCTGTGTAGGTTCGTTGTGGCTTTTCACCCGGGCCAGTTGCTGCTTGTTGCTGTTGTCTGCTGTCGAGGGGGTTTTGGCTGTCTGCTTTCCTGCTGTTGCCCTCGCTGCCGGGCTCTTGCGTTCATCTCCGTGTAACACCAGTCATGATCTGCAACCACGGATACAACAGATGAGGGGGCTGCGAGATTCCGACCTCACGCTGTCTGCGACTTCAGAGCATAGTTCTACCCGTGCGGCGAGTGAGAAATATCATCATCAGCGTCGTCGGCCAAACTTGGGTGTAACATCACATGCCAATGATGCGCTGAAGCACGTCAGCTGGCAACAGGCGTGAACTTGCACCTTGTCGACGGCTTTTGTGGGAGTGTGATGTACAGTGTACCTTGAATTTGATCTTCAGTGAACTCAAAGGTGAAAGATGCATGTTGATGACGTGGATGACGCACCAAAATGTTCAGTGGCCAGTGCACTCTGATAGCCGCTGGCCAATTCATGCCACATGATACTCAATCATTCACTGAGCATGGAGTATGAATCTGTAGCAGCTGCGGTATACGTACAATCTGCTCGCCGGTTGGAGTTTCTCGAGGGGCGACCGTGCCGAGAGACATATGTAACACGCTTGTGACACAGGAATCCAGCGCACACGGCCTTGAGCAGATTATCGAACGTACACAGCCTATGCCCGGGCGCCCGTGCAGGTGACGGCGCCCCTTCCCCAGCGGTCGCAGCGCCCCCACAGCGGGGCGGCCTGCTGGCCTTCCCCACCACCGCATGGCGCTGATGGATGTCAAGGCCCCCGCGTGCCTACGCCCGTGTGCGCGATGCATCGGATGCAGCTTACGTGACTGCTGAGAAGGGCGAAGGGCAGAGGCGTGCCAAATTTGGCACCACCCCGGCGCTTCCCAGTTCAACCGCGGGTCCCTCCGCGACAGGCTGGTCGGTCGGGCGCTTCTACCGGGCCTGGCTATTCCCACTGGCGGCCTACCAGTGGTGGCGTGCCATCGCGGACAGGCGCCACCCATGGCAATTCCCCCCCATCCCGGGGATGCTGTACGCGCCCCCAGCATGTACTGAAGCCGCCCGCCCCCCTCCGCCGATCCTCGCCCCGGCCTGTCCCCAGCAAACGTTACGACCCCACAGCTGGCGAGAGCTCGGTGACAGTGCCTGCGGCTGCGGACGCGTTGTGACTAGGGGCCACGGCCGCCGCACGTGGCTATGCCCCCGCGCAACGGCGTGTCATTCCCGCGTCCATCCGGCCTCGTGTAGTTGGCTTTGCACTGGTCCGCAAGACGTGGTGCCTATGCGTGGCCTGTACATATACTGCGCGGTGTCTCACGCACTTCGTTCCTTATGTGTTCGTGCGCTGTTTCTGTTCCAAATGGGTGTGCATGTGGATCATGCTGCTACGGATGGCGATCGTGCTTCTTGTCATTGTTTGTTAGGTTTCGTCGTTTGGCTTAAGTTCCCTGCTTTGTTCCGTGGCCACTGCTGAGGACTTGTTATATCACAGTGTAACTCGCCGTCGCGCTGGTGCCGGTCTGTTGAACTGTGCAAGATAGAGTCCTCAGCAGCACTGGGAATAGAGCAAGGGAGATGCCAACAAACACGCCCAAACAGCAAGACCACTGTCCACGAGCTGAATGTGGCGGAACCAAAATGGAAGCAGGCACAAATACCGCACGAAGCGAGCACAGCACCGCGCAGCCAATGTAAATGCCATGCACACGCAACAGGAACAGGTGTGCACAACGCCCAGCCAGCGTGGATTCGACTGTCACACTGGCAGCCCTGATGGGCGCCGCGGTGGGAGGATGGCCCCGCGCACGATTGCGAACTGCGCGCGATGGCGAACTATAGCCCGCGTATGTTGATGGCGAACTGCGTCAGCGCCGGCAGGCCGTCAGTGAGGACTGCCATGCCCGGCAACAGAGCCCACCCGGCTAGGCTGGCTTGGAGGGGTGCGGCACAATGTCGTGGCCGGGATGAACTGGGCGGCGCCTGTGCTGGCGCTGTACTTGTCACGCTTATGGCGTTCGCCCTTCTCAGCAGTGGCACCGGCTCCATCCGACTCGCCGCGGACATGCGAGCGAGCGAGCGGGTGCATTACCTTCACGTCCAGCAGTGCCATGCACGTGGTAAGGAATGCCAGGTGATCGTCTCGCTGCGGGGGGCGCAGCGACCGAGGAGCGAGTGGCGCAAGGGGCTGCACGGGCGCTTGGTCGACGTCAAGGGCGGGGGGGGGGGGGTGCCTTAAGCCTGGTACCGGTGTCCGGTTCTTGCAGTGCATATGCATTGCGGCTAATGGATGCTGCTCGTGTTGCGACTTGCTGACAGCCGCTTCCTGGGATTGAGTTTCTGGCATGATTGTTGTTGCCGTCGCTGTTGCCCTCGCTGCTGCGCTCTCGCGTTGATATCCGTGTAACACTAGGCACACAAGGTCGCAGCAGGCACCTTGTTGCAGCTGACCCGGTCGCTGGTTTTTGCCTGTATTACACTTTGATAGATAAAGGCCTCAGCAGCGCCAAGGAAAGAAGCAAGAAATAAAACAACCAAAACAAACAAACAATCTGAACAAGCAGCATAGCCCCATGCTGTACCAGCATGTTCAACACCGAAACCCCCCGACAGAAACAGCAGCTCACACACACGCTCACACACCGCAAGAAGCGAGCGGGAAACCATACAGTCCATGCACATGCTATTCACAGGTACATGGTGGTAGGGACCACGGCGCCCAGCCGGCGCCAAGCCAAACTCAGCAGGCCAGACGGACGCGGCTCCCCAGGCCATCTGCTGCCATAGTCACTGCCAGTGAGCTTCTGAGCGGTGGCCGGGGACAAGCCGGGGGGGGGGGGGGGGGGGGTTCCCCCCCCCCCGCGTCGGGTGAGATTGTGCGGATCCACGACCGGACAGCGCGCGCGAGCCAGTAAGTGGCGCGGGGAACCTGCCAGTCATGGTGCTGGCGCGTCCACGTGCACAGACGGAGTAAGGTCAGAGTTCCGGGGGCCCAGCTGTCGGGACAACGTGCACGTGAATTTACTGGTATTCAGCTTTGTAGTGGACTGACCAGTGTGCGGAGTGTGAGCCACGATGCATCGCGATCGCGATGAGCATACATTCACGTAAGCATCCGCACGCGTGTGCATTGCGAAGTTCGGTATGTTACATGTACACTGTGATAGATCTAGGACGTCGACTCAGCTGCAGCGCCGAGGCAACAGAGAAGTCCACAGGCAGACAGGCGAACCATCACAAGCCCCATGGGGCTTGTTATGGCCAAGGCCACTATCAGCACGAGAGAATGCTAAAATGGACCAGTGCCGAAACGAAAGCACAGGCACACACAAACAGCACAAACAACGAAGTTCGGCCGGTTCAACCGGTATGTACGTCAAGACTAGGACGACGCCGCCATCCTGGCGGGCCCCATCCCGAAGAATGTGCGCACTTTCAGCCTTATCACGAGGCAGAACGCGTGATGACGAACGACGGGGCATACCTGACCACCAGTGGCTCCACCAGGAGAGTGCCATCGGCTGCCGCGCGACTGTTGCAACTGATCATGGTGGACGAAATGCACCATTTACTTACTGCTTGTATGCTGCCCAGCTACTGTTTGAGTGAACAAGAGTTCGAATTCCTGAAACCACTCTGGTGCCGCATCGTGGGTGTTCCACGCGGTAGATACATATGTATCTAAACAGACATTGCGCGCAGTGGTCGTTCTCTGTGAGTGACTTGACAGATAATATTGACTGCTTCTTAAAGCTGACGCGTACGTTTACATCCCTGCTGCAAGGGCGACCATAGCCATGCAAAATACCGCAGAGGCGTGCCCTTTACCTCTCACAGCTGATGCATTGAAGGCATCATGATGGCGTGTCATCGTATGTACTCAATCCCTTGGGAGTTACAGTGATCACAAGTCTGTCACTCAAGTGTACCCTAGGCCTGCTGGCGTCCATTTATAATTATGATCATGATCATCTGGCACCAAGTGCCAGATACAGAATGACTGGGACTGTGCATGCGGAACTTCATGACAGGGATTTTGGCTGTTGTGAAGCCAGTTCTATAGCAGCACCCATATGCATCCGCGTTGAAGAAGCAGTCCTCTGAAGAAGCAGTCCTCGGTCATGTTGGCAAGTGTGGCCTGAGCCTTGACCTGGCTCAGCAAGCATGCACATACTGTCGATTTTATCCTCCGCCCCACAATAATATTTGTTACATTGCTCCACACTTTCATGCTTGATCAAGCCCTGCAGCTGTAGACGCACCATGGTATCCATGGTATCCATATGCGCACTCACTGGTCAGTCAACCTTTGCGTTGATGTCTGGATAATTCAGGTCGGTTGGCTGCCAGTGCCTGCAGCGCTAACATATAGCTAGGTTTGTAACACGGGACAGCTCTGAATTTATTATACAGTTACCATTATTGGCTGACATGTGCAAGGTTTGCTCGCAGGCAAGGGAGGGTTATTATTATTATAATATTTTTGTTATTATGTTAATTCAACTGGTTCCGTTGACATCGGCATCTGAACTGTTGTGCAGGTGATGCCACGTGAGCGTTTGTGCGCGGGACTGTGGGTTTGCCTCCTGCTGCTGGCGCCAGCTGCGTTATCACAAACCACAGCCCAGGCCAGCAGTCCAGTCTCTTCGGCTAACGCGACGCCAATTGATGCTGCGCCTGGCTCAGCAACAGGCGCCCCTGGATCATCTGCTAGTGGCTCGCTCACGGGCACAAGCCCACCACGCTTTGAACCTGAAGGTGGTGCGCTAACATCTCAACCAGCACAGTTCTCACCTGCGAACCATCGTGAGTAACACCGCGTATCAGCCGGCACATGGCGTCCTGGTACCACCCTATGTGCCCGTCGTGCTGATAGTCCAGCACACGTTGGAGTGTTTTGCACACCGATGCTAAGGGCATGTGCTGCATGCATGCTCATGCAGTTATTCAGCCACACGCCACACAACACAAAATGGGCGGATGGTCAGCCATCAGTGCGCATCGGGCGAGACCCCAAACCTGTCGCACACAATGGCGCACACAGCACACGATTTACAGCAGATGCATCCATCATGCAGACAGCCCTTTGAAAGGTAATCTATCGATATCACAACCAAAGCACACGGCAGAATAAATCATAACCCGCCTTGATCGTAGTACCGTCAGTCATGCCACGTAGCCCCGGGCCACGTAGCCCCGGGCTGCCCGCAGACAGGTCAATTACATGCTGTGGCAGCCAGCCATGCATACTAGAAAGAGTCTGCGGCTGCCTGTCATCTGAAGTGGGAAGGCGCATCGTGTTGGAACGCGGCATGCCACTTGGCACAGCAAACTCTGTTCAGTCGGGGCGCTGCCTCACGGAGCATGACTTCGTTTTTCCGTAGGCACCGAATTGAACACTTTCTGCACGGATGGGTGGGCTGCGGATACCGGCCTTAAAGGCACATGTGATAGACTAATATCACTTGTGTTGCGGCAGCCCAACAGCAAACGCACCATGTACTGATGCAAGGCTGCCGACTCAGTGGACACTTGTACAGGCTGCAACACAACAGTAACACTGCTAGAAAAGTGTCTTGAAACAACATGCAGCTCCTGTTGTGTATGCTGGACATGTTTTGCATTCCCTGAGTGATGTGCATGCTGCGCATGACGGCGCAAGACATGAGTGGCGCGCCAGTCAGGTTGACCATAGGCAAAGGCAGTGAGGACACGCCCGATCGCAGCCACCGTGACGCAGCTAATTCATGCATGTGAGCCAGTCACGGCAGCAGCATGGCGGACCTGAGCTAGGTTTCGCAACAGCTACAACCGCATTCTTGTTGATACTGTCAGCACGTGCACCATGACTTGGCAACAGCGCGATAAACAAGTACCACCTAATGTTCTGTACTAGCTGCCCGCGCCTGGACTGTCCAGTTGGACTGTCGACTTGTATGGGATCTGGATTGGGAAACATGCATATACTAGTTGCCGAATGCGGAAGGTCACAGTGGCACAGGGCATGGCCCTGAATAGCGCGAAACGTTGGCGACAGCCGCGGCAAAGGGTGACAAATGAACTCGGACGAGGCCAAAAGGGGTCGCTTAGGCAGTGCAATACATAAATCTTGATACATTGTGTCTTCGGCTTGTACACAACATCAGCGAGACGTGTTGCCTTCTGTGCGCATATGTTGCTCCTGTCAACAAAGGAACTCTGTCTGCAGGGCAGGAGGGCGACGTGCGGCTTGTGGGCCGGGTGGATATCAACGGCTACGCCACTGGAGCGTTGCAAGTCTTCCTAAACGGTGCTTGGGGAGCGGTCTGTACTTCCAACTTTGATGATATGGATGCCCGTGTTGCCTGCCGTCAGCTCGGTTTTGCGACAGGGTTGCAGCAGCCGCGGCTCCCCAACTTCCGCGAGGACCTGCCAGATCCGGTATGCACACCGGCTTGCGTTTCCTGTGGTAAACTAGTGTCACAGACGGCTTACACCGCGGAGGTTAGTGCCGGAGCCCGACACGTCTCCATGCCGTGGACAGCAGTCTCAGGCAGCCGCCACGTGAACGCTAAATGATTTTGAACATAAGTCTGCTGCTGTGCACTCAGTCTTCCCACACTTCCCACACAGTGTTCTCACAGGTCGCTGCACCACAGTGACACTGTGAGATACGCTATGCATTGACAGCCAGTGAGTAAGTAACACAGGCAGCAGCTGCAGGAACTGACTGCTCCCTTTGCACTAGAGAATCTGGGATGCAACGGCAGCGAGGCCCGCGTTGTCGAGTGCCCCGTTGCACTCTCAGCAGCCGGAGTGGACGACTACAACCGCGACTCGTCTGACGAGGGACTGAGCAACAGCTGCGATCCGTTCATAGATACCTACGCCTTTCTTTTGTGCGGCAAAACCAGTCCGGAAGGTATGTATTCAGTTTCGCTTGCATGCACATTTTCAAGGTATGAGCTTGATCGACTGACATGCGAATGGAGAACACAGTGCAGCATGCGCAACATAAAATACATGCGTAAGGCATGCAGCAAACTGTCCACCTGCCATCTAGTTTTATCAGAGTGTCCACCTGGGTTATGCATGAAATATCAGCTTTAGCAAGGCCGTATGCAGCAGGCAGGTGGCAAACTCAATGTTGCCTGTATTTTAGGTGTGTCTCTGTAAGCACACATTCTCACGTGCATAAGGTAGATGCCAGTGTTGAAGCAGTTGCTGTGTACTGCAGAGGATGGGGATGTGAGGCTGGCTAATGGTGGTGTGTCAGCAGGCACGAGTGCAGAGTACGGCCGCCTGGAAGTATTCTTCAACGGCGGCTGGGGAACTGTCTGCGACAGAGCCGTCTTAACTCAGTTCAATCAAAGGACTGCTTTTACCACAGGAGCCATAGACGTGGCTTGCAGGCAGCTCGGGTACCAGACCGGCTTCAGGATCCAGAGACTGGTGACTATACCTGCTCTCATCCCATGGACAGCAGGCGCTCCGTAGTGAGACGATCTAAATGCCGTACATGCATCATGATGGTCATTAAACATGCATGCCTGTAGCTGCCTTGAACTGTGTTCTGTGGTTGAGCACATGCCCCCGGAATGAGCGCTTGTATGCTCTCACAGCCGACACGGCAGTACTAGTGCTGACGTCAGTTGACATGTAAACTGGTTCAGAAACATGCATCAAGTTATGCGCGGATGTCTTCAATGACAGTCAAGTTGGAATTCCCCAAGTTGGCATTACCCCGTATCGCCACTCCCGTGCTCCCATGTGTAATTGTACATGCAGGAGGACTCTGACGAGGACCACTCCGAGCGTGCACCCATCGTGCTGCGCGGGCTTAATTGCACTGGGGATGAACAGATGATCAGCGCTTGCCGTACGTTTAGTCTTGGCCTTGGCCTCGCGGACGATAGCTGCCGGCATTATGCAGATGTACACCTGGTTTGCTACGATGGCAGCAGTCAAGGTGCGTATTGTTGCCACCTAGTCTCCTACAAGCGTGATAGTCATCTGCACAGGAGCAAGCGGTATAAAAACATACTTGCGCAGATGCTATGACTGCCAATTTTAGCTCTGGCAGCCGGACGATAACAGTGTGATTCAGCAAGTGACACGTTCCTTGCAAATTCCCTTCACATGGACAGGGCCAGTGTTACCTTCACATGGATAGGGACAGTGTTTCAAGGAAGCAAGGACGCCAGGCAGATGCCCGCGCGATTATTTAGTCTGCACGCGTACACGTCTGCACGAGTACTAGTACTCAGTCTGCACGAAAACCTGTGCACGAGCGTGACACATCACGACGGAATATACTTGTGAGTGCCTTCCCAGCTGTTTGCTGTGCATGCGTGAAAGCCGTCTACGATGTTAATGTCAGATGACATGACGCGTGCTATCAGACGCCTTGGTACTATTCCTGTCATTCTGTGAGCCGAATCAACATACATTGCCTGTGATACCAAATACCCTGTTCACAAAGCTGGCGATTTGTGGCTACGCTTGTATATACAGTACCCAGTATATTGTACAGCGCATGAGACACAGAACTCACTTTTTCTGCTTGCT
Source organism: Ulva compressa (assembly GCA_024500015.1). Taxonomy (NCBI): domain Eukaryota; kingdom Viridiplantae; phylum Chlorophyta; class Ulvophyceae; order Ulvales; family Ulvaceae; genus Ulva; species Ulva compressa. The sequence continues at coordinate 2,595 of JALKAD010000503.1, read as the reverse complement.
GAAAGTAGCACATGTATGCATGCATGCAATCTTATCCTGAAGCCATACGTACAGACACAGACGGAACGGTGCGGCTGGTGGGTGGAAGAAACGGCCCGGGGTACGAGTACGGTCGCCTGGAAGTCTTTATGCGGGGATTCTGGAGCAATGTGTGCAATAGAGGGCGGTTCACCCCTGATGCTGCACAGGTTGCATGCAAGTCTATGGGATACGATGGCGGGGTGGCACTGCGCTTTACGCGCCCCTACTCGGACACGGACTTAGGCGGTCCAACACAGCTCGACCAGGTGATCTATGTTTACAAATGTTGCCCATCGATGGAGCACCTGCACTAGTCGCAACACTGCAGTTCATGTTCACCCTTGAGGCCAGGCGTGTGTAATGCTGCAGTGCACGGTGCATGCTGAACTATCCCTTGTTGTGAGTGATTTGATTGGTAATTGGGCAACGCATTGTTTTAGCCAAACCCAACAGAATATGGTCCTTGCCCCGGTATATCCTGGGCCTGTTGTATAGGTACTCTTTGCGAATCTTCCCGTTGCGTTGGCTGGTGTGGACTGCGATGGGGATGAAACATCCATTGCAGAATGCCAGAATAACAACGATGCCGTTGCCAGATGTGACAAAGTCACGAGTAGCACCGTTCTGGCCTGCGCAAATAGTTTGGAAGGTGAGATACAGAAGCTCCACTTGACACGCCCTGTGTGCCTTCCCACTGCGATGCAGTGGCAACTTCATCTGCCCCGTTTACACGCAGCCATGGCTGCAATGCAGGCTGCAGCAGACAAGATGGAACTACCGAGGGCTCAATTAGGCTGCGAGGTGGCTTTGGGACTCCCTGCGACCCCGTGTACTCAGGGTTTGTTGAAGTCCTGCACTTTGACGAGTGGGGTAGCATCAGCACCACTTTGATGGCCGAAGGCAGGACAAGAGATTGTCTCGTAGCGGATGTGGTATGCCGGCAGCTGGGTTTCCCACATGGCAACCAGGCCAACCCCCGGACTGCAATGACGAGTGACGACTTCTATGGCGAAGAAGAGGCAGAGGAGCCTCTCAACAGGATCTGGCTTAGCACGGTATCCTGCAGCGGACTGGAGCAACGCCTGGTTGAGTGCGATCTTGCAAACGGATTCTCGACAAGAAGATTCTCCTTGGGTTCCAGTGAGCAACGAGTGCACGTCGCCTGCCGGCAGTTTCCAGTACCCGAGGCACTGGAGGCAGTGACCACTCCAAGGGCAGGTCTGCTTCCAACCATGACTGCATCATTGCCAATCCAAGTATAGCCAGTGGCTGTTGAATCGGGTACCTGAGTTGTTGTTTGTTGCACTTCGAGCGCCATGTTGAATGCATCGATATGCAGTAGACGTGTTACACAGAGATCGACGAACGCACTCAACAGCTAGGGCAACAACAAGCAAGCAAGCAATTGAATCCCAGGCAGCAGCCGGGAGCTGCAGCAAGCAGCGCCACGCAAACTTCCACCAACTACAATGCACTCCCACAACCGCGCATTAACGCACACCACCGCCACTACACCCACTCCGGCGCCATGCACTCCACCCAGCCACACCGAGCACCACCACTCCCCAGGACAAAGCCACGGCCAAACGCAGACAATCCACACGATGCTCACGGACAACGGTGGCACCACCACGTAGTACTGCATACCGGCCCATCGGAGGACCCGCATGTCAGTCCAAGCATGCCCCATGCACGCCCCGGGGCCCCTACACACTGCCCCACCCTTCTATGAGCCTTGACTGTGTGCAGTATTTGCTACCTGCTATCTGCGGTAGCAAAGGTTACGGCAGTGTTTGTACGATCGACAGTGTTTGTACGATCGCCGCCTTGGCAACAGCAGGACAAAAATGACACCCGGGACTTTTCCGCTTTTTGGAGTTGCAGCCCCACGCACTGTGGTGCCAGTGGACAAGGTAGCCATGGCCTGTTTGACTGCACACGATGACATGAGTGTTTATCATGTATGCATTCAGCAAGAATTGGCCCCCGTTCCCTGCCCTGCATCTCCTACGCGGCGAGAACAGAATGCACGTGATCAACATATGTCGTGACAACACTATGCTGTGCTGCATATGTATTCTCAGGCACCGGTGCAGTCCCAAGCTGGACGTGATTTACCTGGCATTGTCGTCTCACAGGTGCGCGTGCATAGCTTGCTAGCATGCATGTTGTTGACTGCCTGCGATCTAAAATGCAGAGGAAGGTGATGTGCGGCTGGTTGACGAGCACCAAGTAGCAAATTGGGTAACCGGACGCCTTGAAGTGTTTCTTGATGGCGCTTGGGGCCAAGTCTGCGATGGTGGCTTCAACTCCCCAGACGCAGATGTCGCTTGCCGCCAACTCGGCTATGGCTCAGGCACAACCGCAACTCTACCTGTCAATAGCACCACTCGAGCTTCGCTGCGCAACACATCCGTCTTTCCAGAGGTTGCCATAGCACGGTCGGACTGCACAGGCGATGAGGCTACGCTTTTGGACTGCGAGGTGGCTCCTCGCATTGCCAATTTAAGACATGGGTGCCGGAACTCAGAATCCCCTGGCCTCATACTAGCTTGCGTGAGCGAGCCAGCAGAA
>JALKAD010000502.1:0-12502 GCA_024500015.1 Ulva compressa | reverse complement strand
CCGCTTTGTGTCCCTGTCGCATGAGACGTTTGGCCGTGTGGGCACGGGTGCGTTTGCCTTTCTGAACAAGATCGCTGACTTCGCTGCGGCTTCAGGGGCCGTGTCCAGGCGAGCGTTCTTGCAGAATGCCATGTGCGAGCTCTCCACCACTCTGTGCCGTGGGGTGACGCGCCAGGTCCTCGCCGCGGCTCCGCTACGCATGCGGCTGGCGGGCCGGGCGGTGGTGCCTTGCAACGCTGTCCCGTCGGACGTGCTGTAGGCGGCCGCTGGCCGCCTTGATGGGCCGGGGGCCGTGGTTTCGGCGGCGCAGGCTGGCCCCGCGCCTTGTAATGCTGGCCCGCCCTGCCTCCGCGTGGGCTGGCGCAGGGAGAGCGCTGCGACGCCGCTCGTGCCCTGCGCGTCCCGCCCTCAGGCTCCTGCCGGGCAGCCGGAGGGGGCGTGCTGGTACGCCCTGCTGTGTGGGGGCGTCAGCCCCCGGGCTCTCACGGGCGGTGATGGAGTGTTTGCCTGGGGCCGGCTGTAGTTGGGGGGTCGGTGGCGGCCGGGTCTGCCGGGGTGGGCGGTAGTACGTAGTGTGGCGGGTGGTTGCTGTGTGAGGCTGTGGCGAGGGGTCGTGGTGGTGGGGTGCGGGAGTGTGCGTGTGTGTGGATGCGTGGGTGTGGTTGTGTCGGCTGTGTTGGATCGTTGTGGCTTTTCGCCCGAGCCAGTTGCTGCTTGTTGTTGTTGTCTGCTTTCGGGGGGGTTTTGGCTGTCTGATTTCCTGCTGTTGCCCTCGCTGCCGGGCTCTTGCGTTCATCTCCGTGTAACACAGTGATAGATCTAGGACCCAGCAGCGCCGAGGCAACAGACCAGGCAACACGCAAAAAGACAGACAGCCCATCGCAAGCACCAAGGCTACTCTCCGCACGAGCAAAAGCCAGAACGAACTCGTTCAAACTTGCGCTGGCATGAAAGCAAACACACACATGTGCATGCACACACACGCTCACAGTGTGCAGGCAGGGGAGATAAGTCTGCAAAGCTGTACGGTGCTGCATCCATTTCCCCTGAAGCGTAAGTGGGTAATAGACGCTCCTTCGAATCTGAAGGTCCACGGTTCGATTCTCGTCGGCCGCTCGACTGTTGCGTGGACCTAGCCAAAGGAAGCGGGACTGGAACTGTCCCGGGTTCCGTAATAGCGAGTGAGGGGGTTTCGCTAGGTTTCTCCCCCGAAAATGCTTAACCCTCCATGGGAGCGAGGCCGATGGCATGCATTGCTAAGGCGTGATATACGATTTATTTATTTATATTTTTTCCCCGACACAGAGCGGCCACTGGCCTGGCTGTGATATCGCATGCATGACCATCCCCACCTGGGCTGATGCACTCCGCAGTGCGCGTTATGGACAAGCCCTGCAAAACCAGGCGCAAACTAAAAATTTCTTTATTTTGGCTAGTTCTGTCATCGTAGCTACGCTTCTCCGGCCTGCGCGACACCGAGCGGACATGCTGTGACGTCGCATGCATGACCATCCCTGCCTGGTCTGATGCACTCGGCAGTGTGCGAAATGAACAAGCCCTGTGAAACCAGGCTGAATCCAAAACAGCACTTCATAGGAGATGTTTCTGTCATCGTAGTTACGCTGCTCTTCTCTGCGCAACACCGAGTGGCCATGCTGTGATGTCGCATGCATGACCACCCCCCCTTGGTCTGATGCACTCGGCAGAGTGCGTATTGGACAAGCCATGTGAAACCAGACACAAATTAACAGATTTTTTCATAGGAGATGTTTCTGTCATCGTAGCTACGCTGCTCCTCTCTGCGCGACACTGAGTGGCCATGCTGTGATGTCGCATGCATGACCACCCCCGCCTGGTCTGATGCACTCGGCAGTGTACGTAATGGACAAGCCCTGTGAAACCAGGCTGAAGCCAACACAGTACTTCATAGGAGATGTTTCTGCCATCGTAGCTACGCTGCTCCTCTCTGCGCAACACCGAGTGGCCATGCTGTGATGTCGCATGCATGACCACCCCCGCCTGGTCTGATGCACTCGGCAGTGTCCGTAATGGACAAGCCCTGTGAAACCAGGCTGAAGCCAACACAGCACTTATAGGAGATGTGTCTGTCATCGTAGCAACGCTGCTCCTCACTGCGCTGCACCGAGTGGCCATGCAGTGATGTCGCATGCATGACCACCCCCATCTGGTCTGATGCACTCGGCAGTGTCCGTAATGGACAAGCCCTGTGAAACCAGGCTGAAGCCAACACAGCACTTCATAGGAGATGTTTCTGTCATCGTAGCTACGCTGCTCCTCTCTGCGCGACACCGAGCGGCCATGCTGTGATGTCGCCTGCATGACCATCCCCGCCTGGTCTGATGCACTCGGCAGTGTCCGTAATGGACAAGCCCTGTGAAACCAGGCTGAAGCCAACACAGTACTTCATAGGAGATGTTTCTGTCATCGTAGCTACGCTGCTCTTCTCTGCGCGACACCGAGTGGCCATGCTGTGATGTCGCATGCATGACCATCCCCGCCTGGTCTGATGCACTCGGCAGTGTCCGTAATGGACAAGCCCTGCAAAACCAGACACAAATTAACAGATCTCTTCATTGGAGATGTTTTTGTCATCGTAGCTACGCTGCTCCTCTCTGCGCAACACTGAGTGGCCATGCTGTGATGTCGCATGCATGACCATCCCCGCCTGGTCTGATGCACTCGGCAGTGTGAGTAATGGACAAGCCCTGTGAAACCAGGCACAAATTAACAGATCTCTTCATAGGAGATGTTTCTGTCATCGTAGCTACGCTGCTCCTCTCTGCGCGACACCGAGCGGCCATGCTGTGATGCCGCATGGCTGACACACCAATGCATGGCCACTCCGGAATCCTAACATGTGGCTGCAGAACTTGCAGTGTTACACTAGTACTGTGACAGAGCAAGGCCTCAGCAACGCCGACGGAAATAGGCGGGAACCAAACAATCAAAATGACAGCAACCAACCAGAAGCAGCACAGCCACTACATTCGGCCACATACAGACCACAACAGTGGCACACACTTCGTCGACAGAAACAGCACACACAGGCGCACACACACACCGCACCCGATAGGCTGCACACGGGCAGCGGATGCAGGGGACAACGGCGCCCAGCCGGCGCTAAGCCAACCTCAGCAGGCCAGCCAGTCATGGGAGCGGGATGCCGTCGCCAAGGTCTGCGGCCGTGCGCAGCGGCCGCATGCATGGCCCTTAGTCCCAGGCCACCTGCTGCCACAGCCCCTGCCTACGAGCGCCGGGGTCCGAGTGGCGGACGGCGACGGGACGATGCAGGAGATTGGGAGGGGGGGGGGGGGCTGCAGCGTATGCCGGACGATGAGGGGAAAAGGCATGGAGGAGCGCGGCTGTGCAGGCCGTCAGTGGGGACATCCATGCCCGGCAGAAGCGCCCGTCCGGCCAACCTGGCGTGGAGGGGCGCGGCTGCGCACGCCTGGCGCGCCAGCGCGCGGCACAGCGTCTTGGACAGGTACCTCATGGCATTGAACACGAAGGTGCGCTTGGAGACCGCTGCATACCCTGTCGCCACTTTCGCAATCGCAAGGAGGAACTTGTACGCCTGGGGCCCCGCTCTGACATATGTCTCATGAACGTGCGGGATGAACTGGGCAGTTCCAGCGATGGCGCAATATTTGTTGCGCTTCTGGGCTTCTCCCTTCTTGGCAGTCGCTCCAGCTGCATTCGCCGTGCCGCGCACATGGGAGCGGGCAAGCAGGTGCGTTACCTTGACGTCCAGCAGTGCCATGCGCTTGGTGAGGAGCGCCAGCAGGTCGCCCTGCTGTGAAGGCCGGTGCGAGCGCGGGGGGAGGGGCTTAAGCGGCTGCACATGTGCCGTGGAACAGGCGGGGGGCTCGCCCCAAGCCGCGGGTGCAGCCGCGGCGTCTCGGGGCGGGAGGCCTGACTGCGGAGAGGGGCTGTCCGCCGGCGGAATAGTGGTGCTGATGCGAGGGGGGTGGTCGTGGCCAGGCGATGGCTGAGTCGAGCTGCCAGGCAGGTCCTCAGCCCCATGCGCATGCTGGGGCAAGTCTTGCAAGGGCGGCGTCGGGTCTGCGCCGAGGCGGCGGGCGGCGTCGGGTCCGCGCCGAGGGACGAGGTGGCAGTAGCTACTATAGGGGTGGAAGAGGCCGTGGCCAGGTCTTGGGTGCCAATGGGGTTTTGGGGCTCGTCCGAAGCCTAGGGGGCCTGCGAGGAGTGGGGCAGGTGCGGCGCCGGTGCTGCGTGGGTGTGGTCGGCGGATGCTGCCGGCGGCAGCGCTCTGGGATGGCCATGCTCGGGGGCCTGGCCGCGCGGACGTGGCGCAGGCTGCGCTTGCCGGGGCGGCACTGCCGGTTGGCGCGCCAGGGCAGTCGGCGGTGCGGAGGGTGGCGACGCCCGGCTGCTGCGGAGGGGGAGCACGCAGATGCCACCGGGGAGCTGTGGCTCGAGCGACAATGGGACCCCGGCGCACATGAGCAGCCGCCTCCAGGCCACGGTGAGCATGCTGTTTGGACCGCAGTCGCCCATAGTTGGCCGCAGATGACACTGTGCGTGCCGGATGCTGCCACTCGGCTGGCCTGCCCCTGCAGCGCTGCAGAGGCAGGCCTCGTCGGAGTCCAGGGCGGGCAGCAGCGGCTCACCGAGCCGCAGCAGCACAGCTACCTGAAATTCTTGGTCATTCAGGCCCGGCACTGGGCCGGAGCAGGCCGTGAGGAAGGCCGAGTTGAGTAACCCAGAGCAGCTGAGGAGGCGATCCAGATCGGCGTGCGCCTTGTCCGCCGACTCGACATTGCGGTCCCGCTTCAAAACCGTGAGGAAGTCGCGCAAGGCAGTCCAGAGCGCGTCTGCCTCCGCCCGGCTGAGCACGCTCTGGAGCCGCGTCATGCGCAGCTTCGTGCCCGTGTCGGACGCCCCGGCGACGGGTGGGGCCGGGCTGTCAGAAATGCCCTGCTCGGCTGGCCATGCAGCCCGCAGGCAGGCGAGGCGGGCCTTTCTGCTGTACGGCAGCAGAAATTGCAGTGCAGATTTTACTGTGTGACCCAGACACGGCCACCGATCTTGCTCTGTGCGTTTGTTAGAGCAGGCTTCAAGGCTTCGTGCTTATGGTGCCCCATCTGCTTGTGGTACTAAAAGCACTATGCGGCTTGCGTGGTCATCGGTGTGGGTATGCCACATACGCCGGTGACTGCCAGTGGCCTAACGACAGGAGCTCTAGCCTAGGAGATCACCGGTGTATGGCTCCATGTATGCTCACGTGCATGGCGCCCCAGCGACGGGAGGACATATGCATGTCTGGCTGCCCCTCAAATCATGCGAGTGCTCATGATTGCAATGAACAGGGTGTCAGCCACATGATGAGAGAGAGGAGGCATTTATCAAGATATACATATGCCAAGCACCCTGCGGGTTGGTAGGATGTGGGCCTGTCCCAGCAACATGTCCATGGTGCACATGCTTGGTAGAGCAGAGTGATACTTGGCATCTGTCTCGGCATGATCAACATGCCATCCTGCTTGTGTTACACAGTGATAGATCTAGGACCCAGCAGCGCCGAGGCAACAGACCAGGCAACACGCAAAAAGACAGATAGCTCATCGCAAGCACCAAGGCTACTCTCCGCACGAGCAAAAGCCAGAACGAACTCGTTCAAACTTGCGCTGGCATGAAAGCAAACACACACATGTGCATGCACACACACACGCACACACACGCACACACACAAACAACGCACACTGAACCGAGCGCAGCACCGCGCAGTACCACACAGTCCATGCGCACCCCTAACACAGTCAGCATGCTCAAGGCCCACTGGCGGGCGCCTACACGTGCACGACCCCATCAGGCTACACGGGCGCGCAGCCGCGCGCTACAGCCATCTCCGAGGCCGCGAGGCACCCGTCCCAGGGGCAGCAGCCACAGCCAGCCAGGCTGTACGAGCGGTGTCGGGGAAGGGGGGCAGAGGAGAAATGGCGGACGTGTGCTGGCAGGACGGAAGAGGGAGGGAGGAGGAGGGACGGGGGCGGGGTGGGGGGATCAGGCGGGCGGGGCGGGGGAGGCAATGACGCAAGCCTATGCGCGGTGGCCTGTCAGCGCCGGCAGGCCGTCCGTGGGGACAGGAAGGCCCGCCAGCAGCGCGCGCCCGACGAGTCTGGCACGGAGGGGCGCGGCCGCCCGGGCTTGTCGCGCCAGCGCTCGGCACAATGTTGTGGACAGGTCGCGCATGGCATTCAGCAGAAAAGTGCGCTTGGACACCGCGCCGTGTCTCGCCGCTATCTCCGCGATTGTCTGGAGGAAGCGGTACGCGTCCCGACCAACCCTGCCATACGTCTCATGCACGAGCGGGATGAACTGGGCGGCACCTGTGATGGCGCCATACTTGTCGTGCTTTTGCCGTTCGCCCTTCCAAGCGGTCGCGCCAGCCTCACTTGACGCTCCGCGCACATGCGACCTAGCAAGCGGGTGCATCACCTTCACATCCAGCATCATGCTTGTGCAACCGCTAGCTGATGTGTTGTGTTGATGTACACTGTGACGGGGCTACAGTGGGACATGCCTGACTATAAAGCGCTGCAATGAGATCGCTTACGGCCCAATTCAAGCACCGACGAGGGCAGTAGGAACATAGTCAATGCAAAAATTTGCAGCACAAGCAACAGCAAATGCGTTTCACTCTTTCACAATGTGGACATTGCCTGTCTGAAGTTTCATCTGTCGACTGCAGCCAGTGTTTAACATAGCTATCGCATGATCGCAAAATGCGATAGGTTTTGCGGAAAAAGCGAATATTCTATTGTTTTCTGGTTTTTTTGCGAAGCTGTTTCGGGGTTGAGCGACAGATTTTTGGACGACATGGGTACCAGAATCAGGAATCTGCGATAATTTCGCGCAACGGGTGAATACCTGTATCGGAAAGCAGCGGCCGTGCTGCTGTCACGAAACTCGCGCATGGAAGACCTCGCGATCACCGACGCGTCGTCTATCAACCCTGGCATGTTGCGGCATGGGATGCATCTGCGCAACCTGAAGGATCATGTTCAACAGCGAGCAGGGCGCTGGAGCGTGCGCCACGTCCGCCTCCAGCACACTGGTGCGGCGGCCGCCCCGGCCGCTGCCCTTGCGGGGGCACAGGGCGGCGAGGCACCCTAGGTGGCAGTGTGCCAGGTCGGTGCTGTGAGAGGGCTCTCGTGGAAGCGTTCTGTGTGTCTGTCTTCGGTGTTGCTTGATTTCTGTGGACAGGCACCTGTGATGTCTGTGTCCCTTTGTTATGCCTTTGCACGGAGGCGATGTGATGTGGGCGAGGCTGGGGTTCCCCGGCATGCGTTCGGGAGCAGCATGTGCAGTCCACACCTTGTGAGTGTTGTCCGATTGGGCTCGGCCCTTGCATGCACGGTGACAAGGTTCCATGTGTGGTATAGCAGCATTGTACATGTGTAACGGCACGCCTGTCAGTCGCATGCGATCTGCCTCCAGGCTGTGTTCTTGGCTCCAACCTGGTGCCTGTATCTCACATGCGCATGCTTGCGCGTGTTGGTCGCGCATACAACGTGCCTGCTGCTGCAACTCTTTCCTGTGCAACCGATGGCTTTGGGGCCTCGTTGGCATGGCCGATACGTGTACATGCAGCCGTTTTCGGATATTCGCTGCAGGATCGGACAAACACCAATGACCCCCAGGGGGCATGGCAGCTACTGTACATGGGTGCTACGTTCGCGTCTTCTTGGCCATCTCATGACCTGGCCTGAACTAGGTTGGCTCATGGTCTTGGTGGCGTGGGTGGCGTACGTGCGCGGCGGGCCTCGGTTATTCGCCGCCGGCCCTTCAACTCCCCATTCCCCAACATCTGCAGGTCCAACACACTTAACATGTGTTGGTGATGTGGTATGGATGCCCGCTCTCGATTTTGGCTTGACATGATTCTGATCTTTGTGTCACTTGGCTCCGATGAGGCAAAGGGTGGCGGGGCCCACACCTTTCGGGCCCTACAGCCGCGGAGTTCACCACCATCAGATGCGATCTTAATACTATAGATCAGCCCGCTTGAGTTTGTCAAGATCTGCGATCTGACGACGTAACGCCCTGGAACTGTGTGTGCAAGCGGTCCCAACAACAGAGGTTGCACCACCACGGCGTTGCCCAAGGCCGCCAAATTCAATAACATCGATTTTTCGTCTATTCTGTAGTATTCGGCGACGCGTGGCCTACGTTTGCAACGTCTGCGCAGAATGCCGCGCCCGCAAGTGTGTGCATAGGTTGTTCGCGCAGAGCAGGCTGATGCTGCACAATGTGGTGCAGCGCAGGTTGCAGCTGCACGACGTGCCCTAAAGCCGCAAAGCTCGTCACCATCAGATGCGATCTTACAAATAAAGATTTATTCGCTTGAGTTTATCCAGCTTTGCGACCTGACGACGCAACGCCCTGTGCAGTAGCATGCTCCCGTGTTCGCAAGCAGCTGCAGTCCCAACCACAACGGTTGAACCATCTCGGCGTTGCCCCCGGCCGCCACATTCGATACCATAGGATTCATCAGGTCTATTATAGAATATTTGGTGGCGCATGGCCAACGTTCGCAGCGTCTGAGCGGAACGCCCGGGCCGCATGCGTGTGCACAGGTTCGTGCAGAGCGTGTTGAAGGAGCACGCGTACGTCGTCGTGCATGGCACGTTGCAGCTGCACCACATGCCCTACAGCTGCCAAGCTCACCACCATTACATGTAACCTTACACCTATATATCAATCGGCTTGAGTTTATCGAAATCTGCGATCTGCAGACGAAACGCCCTGCTACTGTCTTCGCAAGCAGTCCCAACAACGGCGGTTGAACCATCTCGGCGTTGCCCACGGCCGCCACTTTCGATACCATAGGATCCATCTCGTCTACTGTAGAATATTTGGTGGCGCATGGCCAACGTTCGCGGCGTGTGAGCGGAACGCCCGGCCCGCATGTGTGTGCACAGGTTGTTCGTGCAGAGCGGGCTGAAGCTGCACGCCGTCCTCCATGGCAGGTCGCAGCTGCACCGGTGGTACCACGTGCTGCCAAGCTCGCCTCCATTATATGCGAACTTACACCTATACATCAATTCGCTTGAGTTGATCGAAATCTGCGACATGGATACGATCCGCCCTGATCTGTGTTCGCAAGTAGACCAAAAAAACAACGGTTGAACCATATCCGTGTTGCCCACGGCCGCTACATTCATTACCATAGGATCCCTCTCGTTTATAATGACATATTTGGCGGCCAACGTTCGCTTTGTCTGAGCGGAACGCCCCCTCCGGATCACGTTGCAACTGCACGACGTGCCCTACAGCTGCCAAGCTCGCCACTATCAGAGGCGGTCTACACGAAACCGATCAATCCATTTCAGTGTGTCGAGATCTGCGGTTTGACGGCGAGATGCACACCTACTGCGCGAACGAACAATAGATGCCACCACCACGGCGTTGCCCACAAGCGCTAAAATCGATACCATTACAGCCCTCTCGTCTATTATAGACCACATGCAGGTGGATGTCCGACGTTCGCAGCCTCGTGGCGAAACTACCTGCATGTATGTGCATAGTTTGTTTCTCCGGAGCAGACCTTTGCACACTCGCACGACGTGCCGTACTGTCACCAATGTCGCTACAATCAGTTGTGACCTAACGAATATAGATGAACACGCATATATTTACCGAAATTCGTGATTAGATAACGGCACGTCCAGCCACCGACGCGGGTTGCACCACCTCGGCATTGCCCACGGCCTCCTCACTCAACAAATCGCTTTTTTGTGGCGGGGAGGCCTATCTCGTCGTGTCTTCTTTTAACGCACCCAGCATTTGTGCTCGTCCGCGCCTTTCTTGTGGTCCTCCGTGACCTTGCAAACCTTACACTGATTGCGCTTATTCGGTCGGAAGGTCCAATTGCGCGCATGAAAACCTCGTGCCGTAAACTCCACAACGCTGCAACCCCGTGTGATCAAGGGTTGTTACACGGAGATGAACGCAAGACCCCGTGTGATCAAGGGTTGTACTTGATTTCACACATGTGTTCATCCACGTGGCCCCGCGTGGGGTGTGCGCTTGTACACGTCGGGTTGGATATATGGTCTTATCCATGTATTAGGGTTTTTGCTACTCCGTACTAATACAATCATGCATGCCCCCTACGTGGTCGGATATGCATGCCATATCTCTGACTCCGGTTGTCATGCATATTCAATGTGTGGTTGTAGGGAGTTTTGGGTTTCGGGTGGGTTTCGACTTTTCGCGGTAAGTACCCTCATAGACACTCGAATTTGGCTTGAAAATTATTAAACTTTACTTGGGTGAGCTTGCCCATATAGGGACCACACGCAACACTTGTCGGTGCATTCACACTTGTCCGCGTGTGCGGCAGGCGGTCGGTTGCGCACGCCCACAAATGGACCCGAGCGCGACTGTACTCGGAGAACCGGCATGCAGCGAAGGCAGTGATGGTTGCGATGGCGAAGTTCGACCGTGGCCGCTTCTATACCAGGCTGTGATATTCTCGCAGTGCCTTTCTGGCTGCGCTGAGCCCGCAGACTCGACCATACAGTACTCCCTCTTTGGCCGTGTGCCCGCACGGTGCCTGAAGTACACGGTATCCTACGTGTGCAGGCGCTGCGGGATGCAAAGTTGCAGTGCAAATATGCCGCGACGAAGCGTGGGCATCCAGTTCCATTACCCAACGTTGACTCGCCGTTCCACAGCGTCAAGATGATCTTCTTTGGTGACACGATGCAACAGCTGCATGGGCTATTCGGAGTCGGCACTGTCAGCGTGCACGGCACGCCGGCGCCATTCTCCCCGCCCGCCGCCTACATGGGCACGATGTGGGAGGTGGCGCCCTTCCGGCACGCCGATGCGCGCGTCGCCGCCCTCGTAGTGCATGGCAACTTCCGCTTGCAGGGGATTCTGCATGAGATGCACTCGACCGGGTGCGCACTTGTGGCGATCGCCCTCTGCCCGTTGCACATGCAGCGGGCAGAGGGCGATCGCCACAAGTGCGCACCCGGTCGCGTGCATCTCATGCAGAATCCCCTGCAAGCGGAAGTTGCCATGCAGTATAAGGGCGGCGGCGCGCGCATCTGCGTGCCGGAAGGGCGCCGCCTCCCACATCGTGCCCATGTGGGCGGCGGGCGGGGAGAACGGCGCCGGCGTGCCGTGCACGCTGACAATGCCGACTCCGAATAGCCCGTGCAGCTGTTGCATCATGTCACCAAAGAAGATCATCTTGACGCCGTGGAACGGCGATTTAACGTTGGGGAATGGAACTGGATGCCCACGCTTCGTCGCGGCATAATTGCACTGCAACTTTGCATCCCGCAGCGCCTGCACACGTAGGATACCGTGTACTTCAGGCACCGTGCGGGCAAACGGCCAAAGAGGGGGTACTGTATGGTCGAGTCTGCTGGCTCAGCGCAGCCAGAAAATCACTGCGATAATATGACAGCCAAAATCACTGCTAGACGTCACTGCCAGAATATCGCTGCCAGAAAATCACTGCCAGTCAGCGGCGACCCAGGCTGTAACAGAAGTCGGGTCAGGTACTAGGTAAGGCAGTGCTGCGCCGTGCACAAGCCGGTGACACATGCAATGTCGTAATCTATTGGAACGCGGCCTAGGGCCTGTGGGATCCCGTGCATGCCGTAGCTATGCGCAGGGGTTGGTGCTGTCACATACCTTACTGGTCAACAGGTATCTGCCTGTGATTGCACCGGATGTCTTCAGTGGAGGTTGACACACGTGAGACTTAGACAGAATAGAAGAGTGATTACACTACGATCTGTAGAGCCTATATAAGCGTCAGTCAACGTCTCATACGGATACGATCAGAATCATTGTCTGCTCGCATGCAATCTGCATGCATTGCTCGTGCATGTGGTGAGCCATCGGTGCATGGCCTCCCCACAGCCACTCTGGAACAGCACCGTGCATCCACTCCATGCATGGTCACCGTAGTCCTGTGCATGGCTGGATCACGACATGCAATCCATACGGGCGCATGCCGATGCACTATGAGATACACGTTGCTGAGAGGGCGCACATGCAGGTGCTTGACAATGAGCATCCCCCCGATGGAGGATGATTCCTCCCACAGGATGACTTGCAGAGCCGCAACCTCCATCGCCTTCTGCAGCCCGTTGTAGCGCGGCTGGCGCTTTGCGTCGTACACGCCGTAGTTGAAGGCCTTGGCGATGGTCTTGCAGCTCGCGTTGACGGCCACCTTGCAACTGTTGGCGACGCGGGCAACCTTGGCCCGGCCGAACATGCCGACGGCGAGCTCCTCGATCTGCTTCGCCGCATGGGTCTTGCCGCTCCCACCGGAACCGATGACGTACACAGCGTTGAACTCCGTGAGCGTGCTGAGGACCTCCTGAATGGGGCAGTGGCAGCAGACGTGAGTGGACCAGACACTTCAGACACGGACGGCACACTGTGCTCAGCAACACTGCATGAGTGCAGGCGAACGAGACTGCAAGCACCA
>JALKAD010000501.1:0-12563 GCA_024500015.1 Ulva compressa | reverse complement strand
AGTTTTGATGCATATAAAGAGTTTAAGAAGAGCTGGGTAGCGGACGTGTTGAAGGGAGGCATGCGCGAATGGCTGGATAAGCACGGCTTACAGTTCCGACGGAAAGGCGAAACGGACATGGTTTTTCGCTGCTGGGATACTGGCTTGCGAGGCTCGGAGGATCGCGAACTGGCATCGTGGCCTGCGCACCCATGGGTACGGGAGGTCGTGAGGGCAGTGAGCGATGGCGACGAACTTGCAGACACAGCGAGTTGTGAGGATGCGCTGCGTGAAATCAAACGCTCATACGGCAGATGGGCAGCACTGACATGGGAGTTATTGTATTTCGTGATGCAGCTGATGCAGTACGGATGGCCGATCGAGCAGGTGCGTTCTGGGTGCACAAACCATGTGTGGTGTCGAGCAGATGTGCGCACGGGAGATAAATATTAGTAAGCAGTGACGGAAACGATTCACGTGCTTGCAGTTGAAGGAGCACGGGTGTGACGAGCTGCGGAGGATTTACTTTGCTGCGATCAAGGAGATGAAGGCTTGTATCTGTGAGAAGCACCGCGACAGTGAGCACTGGATGAGCAGAGCCGTGCTCCAGGAGTTTGAGGAAGTGGCGGGTGCGGGTAGTGCGTTTGTTTTCACGCGGGAGGCGCGTGATCGGGTGTGGGCGCGTGTAGAGGAGAGCAGGCGCCGGCAAGCAGGTCAGAAAAGGGCCGAGGGCGAAACGGCCGGGGACGTAGGCCAGGAGACGAAGCGTTTGAAAAGCGTGCAGGCAACTCAAGAGGAGGTATTGGCGGCGTTGGTGGGGGGGGGGAGTTCTGCCAAGGTAGAGTTGGCTACAAAGGCTGGGCAACACGCACGCTCATCGAGGCACAGGAAATGAGGGTATTAGGGAGGTTATTGTGAGCTGGCCGCGTGTTGTAGAGGTTGCATTCTATACTCTATAGATTATGGGCCGCTCTACTGTAGAATATAAATATGCGTTGCGGTGGGTGCGCATGACAGGGGTTGCTTACATCGATCAACGCGGAAATAGGACTTGAGGCATGACTACATTTGTTGTTACGAAATGAGAATCATGGAGGGCGTCTTGGTCTACGATGAAACGGGTCTGGTCGCGGGTGTGTCCACGACTGCATGCAACGTACAGCTGGCCGTGAGCGAAGAACTCGTCACGTAAGTCGACGACGACGCGCTGTAAGTCGTCACCCTGTACGCGGTGCACTGTACTCGCCCAAGCAAGCCTCAAGGGGATCTGATGGCGTAGAATCTTGACGGGAAGGTTTTTGGGCTTAATTTCGAAGGTGACACGTGGCACCGTGAAGATGGAGCGTGTAGTCGAGACGGGCCGAGAAAGCTGAATGGTCACTGTGTGCCTTTGGCAAGACAGCACGGTGGCAAGGGCCCCGTTCACGAGGCCTTCTGTGCGGTCGAGGTTCGTTGTGACGTGCACAGGGGTGCCGACCTGCAGATGCAATGCAAATGAATTCTCAAGGCGTGGCAATGGATCAAAATGCTATGTCAGGGGTCAAAGAGAGCGCACTTTCAATCGTAGTTCCCCCCTTGCACCGGTAGTTGCCTTTATGAGCCGGGTGTGTTCGTCGGTTAGATGAACGCTCTCGAAGTCTTGAGCACCATCTTCAACGTGCTTGATCTCGTCTCGCGCGGTGTAAGTGTGTAGCGGCCCTGCGATATCTTCGAGTAGGGCACTGTTGTGTTCATCTGCACGGTCGTTCGTCGAGCAGACGATTGCGCTGTTTAGCGTGCGTTGGGGCACGTGCTGTGTGACATCGCCGTGGACCCATCGACGTAACGAGGTGATGTTATCAGCTGTGGCAGGGAAAGCATGAAATAGACGGCAATCCAGGCGGATCCGTTGCGACGGGTCGATGGCGTGGGTCTGACCTGAGACGGTCGGTAACAGCCCGTAACCAATATCGTGGACAGCTGTGTGCAGAAGAGCGTCTGTACATCGGTGCTGGCCTGATAGTCGAAAGTGGCTGAATTGGTTGAAGTGGTGAGCGTGTACTAGGCTTTGTGAGATCTGGACGGCGACATCTGCGCTTGGCATGACCGGTCCGAGTTGGGCAGAATTACCGACCAGCATGAACACACCTGTACACAAATAGTCGGTGTATGCGAGGCGAGGTTTGTGCAGGGTATGGAGTGTAGGTAAGTGCTCAGTGGGTACGCGTACCGGTGAAGTTCAGGTTCGTGAGCGCGTCAATGGCGCTGTCAATTTCGTCGGCTCGCATCATAGTGGCTTCGTCGATGAAGATCAGATCTGCGGCTTGCACCAGGCGTCCAGCGGCTTGGGCGGGCGACAGCGTTGTACCGGTTGGCGGGGGTGGTGCAAGGCGGATGTCAACAGATTCGCCAATGGTTGAAGGCTTTAGCTGGAGGATGGCGTGCGCGGTTTGGCCGCCTTGGAAACGAAGTGCGACTTTTGCTGGGAAGGCACCGGGCAGACAAAACTTGCCCGCGGCGCGGGCGTTTGCCAATAGTGTCTGCAGTAGAAACGTTTTGCCGCCGCCTGCTTCACCTTCAATGTGGAGTAAGAGAGGAGCCGGGTTGTGTGGGCTTAATATGTGGCTCATGGCGACGTCAAAAATCGCACGTTGTTCTTGATCGAGTTGAGCGGCTGCTTGAACGAACGTGGGGTCCGGTGACGGTACGAGGGTGCAAGGTAAGCTCAGTTCTGAAACGTCAAAGCCAAACTCCGTCAAGCTGCGGTTGATCGCGCTCAGACGCCGTTGTAGATCGCAAAGGATACGATGGCGATGCTGTGCAACTGGCCAGTCTCGCTCCGCCATTGCAGGTTGGAAGCTGGCCAACAATGCATGGCAATTACTTGCCATATTCGTGATGACCTTCAGCACAGCATGAGAAGATTGAAGGCATGATGGACGGCTGACATGTACACGGTGGCAGAGTCTTGTATTTTTTGGTTTTATAAACAGAGAAGTAACTGTGTGTGTCGTGGGGGAGGCATGGAAGCGTACCATCATGAAAAGAACGCGGGTTTGCGTTGGGGTTGAGAGATGGGCCTCGACGCTTTCTTGCATCACCAGAAATGCAGTTTGAGAGTCATCCAATAGACCCACTGCTTTAGCAGCCTCTTGATATCGGTCGTAGGTGATGTTGTCGACTGTGCGGAGCTCTTCCCACGAACGTGCACGGCAATCGGGCTGCGTCAACAACTGCCGTGCGAAAAACGTTTCCGTGCCAATGGGTGCCTGTCGAACGGAGACTATGTGGTCGGTGTGGTGCTGGCGTTCGTACACATACCAACCAGCACGATCGCGTTGTACAGTAGGCCTTTGTGGATCCTGCTTGGTAACAATGAAGCGCTGCCAATATGCACGGAAGCCAATGTCATCGTACTCGGTTGGCCGTTCAAACCAGATCACGACGTGAGGCCTGTGAGCTGCAAGAGCCTTCTGTGGGGTGGTAGTGGCGCGATTGTAGAAAACACGGACGTTTTCGGGCAGCACGACATTGACTGTCGATATAGCTGGGCTCTGTACAACCAGCGGGTGCTCGAGGATCCGATGACATGCTTCAGCCGTGCTGACGGTGCGATGATTCCGGTATGTTTTGACTTCGTCCGCCGGCGTCTTGCGCGGGCAGTTGGCATTTGCATCACGATCAACATCACTGCAATCCGTGGAGGCATGTTGTACAGGTGCATTAGCTTCTGCAATGGCGGCGCGTATGGTCGTGTCGCCTTTCAATGGATATTTGAAGAGGTACCTATGGAAATGGGAGTTGGATCAACATCTACAATTTTTGCAAGTTCATTGAGCTGGGGATAAAACGTACCCTATGGACGCTGTGCCGTGGGTACAATTAAAATTTGCATGTAGGCCCAATCGCCATGTTAGCCGTGGGTGGTAGGCCACGACATTGCGATCTTGGGCACTACGCCACGTGTGCCAAGTGCCAGTCTCGTCGCGATAGGTATTGCGAACGATTGGTCTAGGGAATTGCCATCGGCAGCGGCCATTTCTCTGACAACTTTCGGTGTGATGGTGGATCATGTACGTCTGAACGTAATCACGGAGTCCGGGCATGTTCAGAGCTTGCTCCTCAGCTTCCGTGGGGATGTGCGTCCACATGACCTGATCTACCTGTTGAGTACTGGCAAGTTAGGTACTCTACATGACTAGGGACCTGTGCGACTTATGCTAGAGTCTGCAATTACGGGGCCGTACCTCTCGGGCCGTCCAGATTGAGCCTGCAAAGTGAAATATCATATGTGCATGGGGTAGACCCCGCTTTTGCCACTCGACGACGTCTAGCCAATAGTCGCATTTGCCACTGTGGCCTGAAGGACAGTAGCAATTGGCAATCACGTCCTGGCGGACTTGTTTGCGGAGGCTATCAAAGACGCGGGTGACGATGTCAGGTCTCTCGTTAGCTGGTTGGCCATGTAGGGCTGCAACGAGGGCTGGGTGTGTCGCAGCGATTGATATAGTCAAGAATACAACATTGCTAACACCTAACTGTGCGGCAGCACATAATGTGTTGTTCAACTTGTCTTGATAATATCGAGGGCCTGTAGCAATAGTAATGTCACCGCCTTGTTTTTCCTTGCCTTAGCACTGTTAGTTTGCCTCAAATTTCGTACAGTCTGGGAGCACGTACCGCCGGTAAAGTTGGATGGAATGAACGATTTACGTTCGCCCGGGTTCCCTTGTACAATCTGGGCTTCGGTTGCGACGTGGATGTCACTGCCGGGCCCGGTGCAGTTGTAAAAATATGCCAACCGGAAATTTTCTATAGCGCTCCAAGCATGAAGAATCCATTCGTGTGTGAGGCGTC
This sequence comes from Ulva compressa, assembly GCA_024500015.1. Taxonomy (NCBI): domain Eukaryota; kingdom Viridiplantae; phylum Chlorophyta; class Ulvophyceae; order Ulvales; family Ulvaceae; genus Ulva; species Ulva compressa. The sequence continues at coordinate 7,748 of JALKAD010000501.1, read as the reverse complement.
CACCACGAGCAAAATGCTCAGGTTGTAGGAACAAAAGTGCTCGCACATATTTGGCTTGCGTAAGGGGGCGGCCGTTGGTTGTCGTCTGCATTGGATTGTAGCCTTGCCCACCAGTAAAAAGCAATGGATATGTAAATGATTCTTGTAAACCAACTTCAAGAGGCCTTGCGGTTGGGCGGTGCTCATTCGTTGGCCATACCATCAATTGTGTACGAGGCGGCAATTGGTCACAACTGGCGGTATGATAAACAGCCGATAAATCGGGGCCCGTGTCTTCATATGCATACTTTAAAACCACTGGACGTGTAGGTTCTTGTAAATGAAGATCCGATGCTCGTCGAAACGCATGGGCGGCTGGGTGAGATTTTTCTAAGATAAGTCGGCAGCGAGCTATTAGATCTGTGATGGTCGAGTCATTCGATACGTCGTCTCCTGAGATGTAGAATTGCTCAGCTTCGTTGTTAATGTCCGTGCATGTCATCGGCCGTACCCAATGCATGACACGGCCGTGGAGATTGAGTAGACATGGTTGCGCCATAGGCGTATGAAAGCCATGACCATCTCTCGGTAGTACTAACGTTGTGACCCAATTGCATTTATGATTTATGGTGCGTGCGACTTTGGGCCAATCCGGTCGCTTTACGAGTTCATGTAGCTCAGGGCAGATCGTTGGCACATCTATTACGACCTGTGACGCATCTAAGCTGTGTAATACTAAATAGTGGAAAGCTGGAATCTTTATCGGCCAAAAGTATGAAAGCCATGACCATCTCTCGGTAGTACTAACGTTGTGACCCAATTGCATTTATGATTTATGGTGCGTGCGACTTTGGGCCAATCCGGTCGCTTTACGAGTTCATGTAGCTCAGGGCAGATCGTTGGCACATCTATTACGACCTGTGACGCATCTAAGCTGTGTAATACTAAATAGTGGAAAGCTGGAATCTTTATCGGCCAAAAGTTGTAGAGAACATTACCTCACCGTTGTTGCAGCATGGAGTATGTAAACGTGCACCACTTGTAGATACTCGCTCGTGATGAAATAGCATAGCTCCACAAAATTTACACGATGCGCCAACCGGCACAGTGTACCGTTGCTGGTCATCCGCGTATCTTTTCCGCCTTGCATTATGTTGGTGCACGCGGTTGGCTTGGCGGTGGCGCTGGGCCTGCGGCGCGTCGGCCTCCCGAAGCGCGGCCTGGCGGCTGCGGTTGGCCTCGCGGTGGCGCTCGGCCTGCGGCGCGTCGGCCTCCCGGAGCGCGGCCTGGCGGCTGCGGTTGGCCTCGCGGTGGCGCTCGGCCTGCGGCGCGCCGGCCTCTCTCTGCTCGTACTTGCGGCGTTTAGCAGCCTCGTTTTCAGCTATACGATAGCTGCTTTCGCTACGTTTTCGTCGTTGCCGATGTTTCTCTGTTTCACGCCGTGCTTCTAACCAATCCATCGTCGATTTGGCCAATTAGAAGATGAACAATAACTGACCTTGCTAACTAGCAGAAGAAAACTTACTGAAATTGAAGCGGAGTTAATTTTTAACTGAAACTACTCACAAATGCCGTTGCGCTGCACGACCGAGTCCAATCCAGTTCAGTGGCTACGAGGGCCGTCCGCGTCGGAACGGATAGCGTTCCGGTTCTAGAAAGCTCGACTACGAGGTTCTGCAAACTTCACGAACAGGGCCGCATCGGTTCGTACTGTTCACCAGTACATCGGCATGTAGAGTCATTTGATGATTCCTGTCGCAATAGATCCGATTTTCAGTTCCGTGCTCAGCTGCGCGCAGGATCGCGTGTGGCTACGAGGGCCCTCCGCGTCGGAACGGATACCGCTCTGGATCAAACCTCTCAGGCCGACCCGTCGCGGGGATCTAGAACCTTCACCAACGGATACATACATACACATGGCCAATTAGATGTATTGTTAATACATACACAAGAGCCGCAGCCACAGCTGCAACCATAGCCATGCTGTGGTACCCAGCCCAGATCCTGACCGACAACAGCCACAACGGACTCGAACGCCGCATAGCAGCACGGATCCACGCCCACAGCGAAGGCAGGGATCCCATCCAGTACGAAGAACACCGCAGGAAACCCCGCACCAACCCAGCCAAGCAGACATCCGACCAGCGCACAGCAGCCCGCATCCACACAAAGCTGACCATGCACAGCCTCTCCCGAGCAGCCGGATGCCTGGACCCTGGATCCATCGTCCAGCAGCCCACACCAGAAGACCTCGCCAATCTCCAAGATCTCCACCCCCCAGGAGAACCAGCCCAGCCGCCCCCCATCGACACAGCCGCACCAGACATCACTGAGGACCACCTACAACATGTGCTCGGCAACCTTCCCAACTCCTCTGCACCCGGCCTGAGCGGCTGGACGTACGAACACGTCAGAGCCGCCGCATCCGCCAGCACCGAGGCCAGAGACGCCATTCTCCGCCTCATCAACCAGATCATCGGCGGCCAGTTCCCGCAGGTGACAGCCCTCCGCAGCACCAGACTCGTCCCCATCCGCAAGCCAGACGGCGGCATCCGCCCCATCGCCGTCCAAGAAGTCTGGGTCCGCATCGCCAGCCTCTGTGCACTCAGAGCATGCAGCGAAGTGGGCACCAGCCTTGCCCCATTGCAGGTCGGTGTCGGTATCTCCGGCGGCGCTCAGACCATGGGCCATGCGCTCTCGTCTGCCGCCGTTGGGGATCTCGACACCGTCATCCTGTCAGTGGACTTCAAGAACGCATATAACTCCATCCACACCCAGTCCATGCTCGACGCAGTCCACCAGCGCGCCCCAGAGCTCCTCCCATACGCCATATGGGCCAACACAGCACCAACCCAGCACCACGTCATAGGCGCCCCACCAGGCACAGCCCCGATCACATCGACCAGAGGTGTGAAACAGGGCGACCCCCTTGCCAGCCTCCTGTTCTCACTGACTCTGCAGCCGGCTCTCGAAGCCGCCCAAGCCACTGCAGACCCCGCCGACGCAGCCCTCCTCGCCTACGCCGATGACTGCAGCATCCGCGGCACCGGCGAACCCATCATCAAGGCCTTCACCACCCTGGAGGAACACGCCCACCCGATCGGCCTCCGCATCGGCCGTGAGAAGAGTGGAGCCACATCCATCGAAAACCGCGACGCAGCCCAAGCCGTGGCCGACGCCACAGGCGTGCCGCTGCGCCCACACGGCGTCACCTGCGCAGGCACGCCCATCGGCCACGCCCCCTACGTCAAGGACTACTGCGACCGCCGTGCGACAACCGCATGTGCGAAGATTGATCGCCTCCTCTCTCTCCCCCTGCCTGCCCAGGACAAGTTCCTGCTGCTCCGCGGCTCTGTGTAGCTTGCCCTTACCCACCTAGTCCGCGTCGTCGCGTGGGACTCGGTCAAAGGGGCAGTGCAGCAGCTGCAAGACAGAGTGATGGCGGCGGCGCGGGAGATCATGAACCACCCGCACATGCCCGCCGTCGCCGAGGAGCAGCTCCGGCTACCGCTACGCCACGGCGGATTCGGCCTCATGGACGTCACGGAGCTCGAGGCAGATGCAGCCTATCTGTCCAGCGCCGCGCTGGCGCATGACGCCATGCGCGATGGCCCCCCCGACTTCCGCCCATTCGCTGACGGCGAAGTCGCCGAATTCCTACAAGAAAAATGGACAGCGCTGCGTGCGGCGATGCCGCCGGAGGCCGACCGGGGCCCAGAGGAGCTCGACGACACCTTCATCGCCACTGGCCTTCCCGGTATGAGTAGAAAAGTGACCAGGGCAGTAGCGCAGACACGGCACGACGAGCTGCTGCAACAGCTGGGCAGCACCCCAGGCGGTGCAAAAGACCTTGCGCGCATGCGCAGCTGCGCCTGTCGTGTTGCCTCACTGTTCCTGGATTCCCTCCCAACCAACCGCATGCTGACTCTGAATGATGGGGATTTTGTGCACGGGATGCGGTTCAGGGGTGGACTTTTCCCCCTGCCACCATTAGATGGGGAAGTTATATGTGATTGCAATGCTCGGGTGAAGCCCGGCGACGTAGATCATGCCATGACATGTCGACACAATGCCGACTGCTGGACGTTGCGCCACAACATTGCCATTACGGCTTGGCGCCGTCGAGTACGAGCGGTAGGGGTGTCCACATCAATTGAGCCCGTGATGCGCAGCCTGGACAGACGCTACAGGGACGACAGTAGGGGGGACATCCTTGCGAATGGCCCAGGCGTAGATGTGTATGTGCTAGATGTCAGCTTCATCCACCCATCTGGGGTGGCTGTGGTGGGGAAAGCATCGGGGGAAAAGGGGTACGCGGCCAAAGTTCGCGAAAAATTCAAACTCAACAAGTACAAAGAGAGTGTGCAGGGATCGTACAAGGTGGTGCCGGTTGTACATGAGACATATGGCAGACTAGGGTCGCATGCCATGCAGTACCTCAACAAGCTGGCAGTGTCGTTGGTTGGGCCACTCGACAAGCGAGCGAAGGCTCGCTGGATTGAGAATTCCTTGCGGGAGTTCAGTGCGGCGACAGTGAAAGGCAACGGGTTTGTGATAAGAAAGACCATGTCCAGGGTAGCACGGCTCACGGGTGCGCAGTTCGTGCCAGGTGATCGCCTGGCCGGCTCGCATCTGCTGAGTAGCATGTGAGTCTAGAACCTAGTTGTACATTCGCTTGGTGCACTGGCTCGGAGCCCCTCGATGTAAGAGTACATACACAAGACTCGCCTCCCCCTTCGGGGGAGGTGTGCTGACCGCCGTGCAATGGCACGGGCATGGCCATGCGGTCGCGGTCCATTCTCGAGGGAACGTAGCGTCAGCACGCAATGCCTGATGGGCATGAAACGTTGGGGAACACAAATTCTGCCGAGGTGTCCCGCGCGCGGGCCGGATATCATGAGCTGAGGTGGCGCTGACGTGTACATCGTTGAACACCGACAGTGCGCGCGCAGCGCCCTTGACACAGAGTCGACTCGGAACAACACGTGAAACACATAAGACATAGTGCATAGTAAGCTGTGATGCCTAGCTGCTAATTAAGGGGGCTCGCGCGCGCGACGTGCGTGCACTCCCGTGTCGGACGTCTCTGTGCAGTAGCGCAGATGAGACGGTAGCACGCCGTAGCACCCAACAGGAAAAAAGCCCGTGTCGGATGTCTCAGCGGAGATGAGGTTACGGAGCATGCCCGCTGCGCGGCAAGCAGAAAAAAAAAAGATGTCAAGAATGACTTGGAACAGAATGCACTGGTCTCGAAGGTTCGAGAGGATATGCGATCTAGAACCTTCACCAACGGATACATACATACACGCGCGCTATTACTATTACTAAGATACATGCGGCGACAGTGAAAGGCAACGGGTTTGTGATCAGAAAGACCATGTCCAGGGTAGCACGGCTCACGGGTGCGCAGTTCGTGCCAGGTGATCGCCTGGCCGGCTCGCATCTGCTGAGTAGCATGTGAGTCTAGAACCTAGTTGTACATTCGCTTGGTGCACTGGCTCGGAGCCCCTCGATGTAAGAGTACATACATACATACATACACATGGCCAATTAGATTATATAATAATATTTCAGAGCTGACGCCTGTGTGGGCTGTGCAGGGTTCTGCCTGCCTGCCGTCCGGCTTCTGCGGAGTGCCGGAGTGTGGCGAGTGGTCGGTCGGAGATGAGGGAACGGGGGTGCCATGCACTGAAAACTAGGGCACCTGTAGACATGAAATACGAATGATGCAGTCAGCTACGCCGGCTGGCGCGTGCATGACATGCTGCTCAAGGTTTGATCAGCAGATATCGATGATGAATTCTTTCCTGGTCGTCATGCTTTCTATGGTTGGCCGCTGTCCGTTATGCGTTGCCTGAGTGTGCTGGGGATACAGATGGTGTCAGAATTGGCAGTTGGCGAGGCAGCGAGGACAGCGTGCACTGGTGAGTTGGGATACACCTGATAGCACAGATAAAACGCATGTTGATCCATTTCTCGTGTGGCCGAATGGGGCTGTGTTCTCCATGCCGAAGCTTGTTTAATGATATACAGCAGGTTCTGTAATCATGTCTTGAACAGAATTTGTGCACCACGGATACCACTGGTGCATGCAGTGCGCACTTGCGGTGGCACACATGAACGAAAACATAATGGAAACGGAAACTGCGCACACAGCATGGCATGTGCATAGACTGCGGAGCTTAGTACGTTTTGTGTTGTGCTGCCGGTTAACATTAATATTCCGTTCCGCGTGAGTGACGATCATGCTGATGCGGACATCGATGGTGTTGCGTGCATATGTTCATTGTCTTCCCTGGTTGCTTCCCTTAGTGATGCTGAAGCGCTGCTGAGAATAGAGCCATGTACAGTGGCACAGTCCACCCGCTCGTCAGGCCACGAGGACACTGTCCGGGAAAGCGACGTGCACATTCAATAAAGAGCGACGTGAACGTGCAGTCACGAGTGCTACGATAAGATACAGGAAAGCCTACAGGAAAGCCTGCGATAAGATACATGAAAGCCTCAGGAACGCCTCAGCTTTTACAAGTGAAGCAAGCACGCGCAGCAACCGCAGCAACAGTATCCGCAGCAACAGTAGCCGGTGTAAGGTCAAGTCTGGCAGTCATGTAACCTTGCACCGGGCTTGACTGCCCTGGTGCATATGTGTAACACACGGTGATAGAGCTAGGGCTCAGCAGACTGCCCTGGTGCACACATGTGTTACACGGTGATGGAGCTAGGGCTCAGCAGAGTGCCCTGCAGTGCACTCCAGCTGCAGCTGGTGCACACATGTGCTGACATGAAAGCCTGAAGCACATGCTGCAGTGGTAGCTGCCTCCCTGCTCTGCTCCTGCAATATGTGTCACACGATGATGCAGGCGGCAACAAATGTGAAACCTTGGAGCAGATGACTGCAAGGTGTTTCCAAGCTGCAAAATTGTGTGTTACACGGTGTCAATGAGTTGAGAGGCTCACAAGCGAAGGAAAAGAAGGAGAAGATGCGCTATGTCTCCTGCAGTATGTCTTCATGTCCCACAGGTTCTGCGCCTATTTGATTGCCAGAGTGAGTTTAGCATGGGTACGGTCTGAACGGTGTGGCCATGCCTGAGGTATTCGGCTGTCAACCACTGAACTGGTCAGCTCAGCCTGGTCATACCTCTGCCTGTGGACTTGTGTCCTTTGCGAGTCCTCAGAAGGGACATTGTCATGTTGGGGTACCGTTGCTGTCATGGAAAGGATGATCCGCAGCTTGGCCATCATGCTGCATTGTCAGAAAGCAGCATGATGACTGCAATGCATCAAGTACATGGGCTAGCTGTAGCACGTCCAAATTTGCCATGTTTTGCAATATTAGCACAACCCGTTCACGCACACCCGGGATCTTGCGCTAGATCCCTCCATCAGGCCTGTATCTGACAGAGCACATACCTACTACGCGCACACCGCCATTTCGTGCGATGAGCAGTTTGCGCGGCAGCTGCCGTTACACGGCGGTGGAATGGTCCGCATCTGGGACGCGTCTAGCACGATGACACAGGTCGTGCAGGATCCTGGACTGGAAATTGGTAAGCATGTAGGCTGACTGGCCAGCACGCCATGACTCGAAGCGGCGTGTCGGGGATGGTTGCGGTGCGCTTGGGCGTGCAGCATAGCAACACCAAGGACTGGCTTCACGACTTCGCAGGGTATTAAAGCGCCGCAAAAGGAAGGTATCATGCTTATATTTACACATGCATACAGTGACATCGTCGAACGGGGAGTTGGTCTGGGAAATGGAGGTGCGCTGG
>JALKAD010000051.1:92070-107221 GCA_024500015.1 Ulva compressa | reverse complement strand
TGGCATGTCGAAATTGTGGTTCTCACTGCCCTTCCATGTACTACCTGGACACCCAAGAGTGATCCCCAGCAGCAGAACAGTGCGTCCAACACCAGGACTGGGTTCCCAGGGTCATACTGAGAACCCTCCTCCTGCGGTGCCCTGCTGTGTGCCCTGCTGTGTGCCATGCAGTATGTCGCACTGTGATAGATCTAGGACTGAGCAGCGCCGCCGAGGTAACAGAGCAGTCAAGAGGCAAACAGACAAACCATCGCAAGCCCCGAGGCCACCACCCGGCTAAAATGGACCAGTGCCGGAACGAAAGCACAGACACACACATAAATAACGCAATCATGCAGTGTGTCAAGCATGATTGCGCCTGGGCTTCTGAGCCTCCAAGCAGCAGCAGCATACACCCGACAGCAGCTCAACTCACATGCGCAGCCTGCTTGTGCTCGTGCGCCCTGCAAGGAACAAGGCAAACGCCACCCCGCATCAAGCGCACATCATGATGTGTGCGGCGCTTGTGCTGCACAGACCTTCCGCGTGCTGCCATCCAACCGGCCTCGTGTGCTGTGCTGGGCCACACGTAGCGTGGGACACTGCGCCATGCATATGCACAGTGAAGACCTCCCACGCCACCATGACTCTGTATGTCACACATCCCGCTCTCCTGTGCTGCCTGTGCTGCCTGTGCTGTGCTCGCCGTGCTGCGTGCTTGCATGCTGCATCGTCGTAGCGGCTGCGCCGCCTACACCACTTTGGTAAACATCATGTTTTGAACGTGTAAGTGGTGAAAACGTTTCCTTTCTACACGAACACATCATTCTCATCTACTTCTACATTTCTGCATCTGTTTCTACACTCACTCACCATTCGCCTCTACAAGGTGGGCCGGACGGTGATGGTGTTGTCCACGGCTGCGTGGCCTGCTGTAGTATACCAGCTTTGTGTGCTCTGCCTCAGAACTCACATCTGTGATCCCCTCATTGCATGCACAGTTCTTAAATTTGTAATAAACAGACATGCAACACCGGTACACCCTGTGCACATGCATATGGCACACAGGGCTCCGTGGATAACAACGGCTCTGTGGATGACAACGTTGTGCCGGTCTCCTGTCCCCGCATGTGCCGGTCTCCGCGTGACGCAAGCCATCCAGGGATCTCTGTAGCGAGACTTCCCAGGCGGCGGCTGAGCCACTGCCACAGACCCCAGCACACCATGCGGCCTTTGAGCCTTCATGGGCCCATGAATTGCCTGAATGCGGTGGCGAGTCCGCAACGAGGGCATGCTGACTGCAGCTAGCAGCACTGCACATCACGCGTCGCACAGCATGGCCAGCAGCAAGTGCTGCATATGCATGGCTGCGCAGCGGCGGGACGCGCATTGATGGGTGCCCCTGCGAGGATGCCGAACTTCGTTGAACGTCCACCGGTGAGTGTCGCCATGCCGCGCTGCCTGCTGGGCTGGTGGGCGAAGACATACGCACACGAGCCCGCGGCGCAGCGCGCAAGTGTCACATCGATATCTCAGAGGTGTCAGGGTGAGTTACACGATGTCAGGATGTTCCATTCAAGGGCCTGGCAGGTGAGTGCAGAGGCAGCGGGACCCTGAACTTCACGTGAACTTGAAGCGCCGCCACACGTGCTGGTGCGGGCGCTGCCTGCTGCAGTGCTGCGAGTGCTGCAGTTGGGCGCGACCGTCTGCGGGCGCTGCCAGTGCTGCCAGTGCTGCGCGCGTGCCAGCGCTGCCGGTGCTGCGCGCGTGCCAGCGCTGCCGGTGCTGCGCGCGTGCCAGCGCTGCCAGTGCTGCGCGCGTGCCAGCGCTGCCGGTGCTGTATCACAGGACACCGCAGCGGAGGCCACAGGTGGCCTCCGAACAGCCACTGCGCAGTCGCAGTTGGCGACATCCACGGACCCTGGCGCATGCCGCAAGGCGTCACATGGCACCCGTGCTGCTGCGCACGCAGCACACAGCACGCACAGCACAGCATGCCACTGCTACACACGCAGCACGGCACATGACTGGTGTAGAATGGCACGTGCGTCAGGTGGTGGGGAAGTGTTCATTGATGGTTTGACACCAGCCAGTGCGCTGTGTGTGCTGCCGTGCTGTGCGTGCTGCGGTACCGCTAGCGCTGTGAGCAACCCCTTTTCAGGACATGTACATCGCCAGGTGACGCAACCGCAAACCGCATGCACCACCAGGCCACCTCTGGCAGGCCACCTGCAGGGGGGCCACCTGCAGTGGGGCCACCTCCGGCAGGCCACCTGCAGTGGGGCCGAAGCAGCCTTTGCTAGCAGCTGCCAACAGACGGCTGGCAGCTACAGAATAGACAGCATCTGATGCGTCACAGACAGTGGGAGCCCTTGGCAGGAGCCCCCACCACTGCTGCCCTCATTCAGCAGCTGTTCTGGACCAAAGCGCCCGCCGGACATGCTTGCGTCGCATTTGGTCGACGGGCAAGTGAGCTGGCAGGCTGGGGCTTTCACAGTTGAGACCGACTCACCCTTCGAGATGTTCCTCTGTGCTCTACCACCTTGTGGAGCGGACCCGTGCGACGTATCTCGCCCTTGGAGAGGCGCGGCTGAATAGCGCACCATGTATGTCAGCCTGTGCCGGGTGTCGGCCACTGCAGCGAGCTCCGACAAGTGTCTGCACAACGGCCGGCAGTTTCGAACGACCCCCTTCGCGGGGGGTGGCGACGTGGCGCACACAGCCGCATGTCCCGTTTCTATGGCTGTATCTGCTTAATAACAACAGCGCAGGGTCATCTGCGTTTCTATCGGTCTGTCGTAGCCGTCCAGGACCATTGCGACCAGTGCCTTATGATCGAAGTCCTTTGTTCATGGCGGAAGCTTCGGCATGCCATCTGCTTGTCTCCGCTGCTGCCCGGACGTCCGACGCGGGAGTGTGCATGCGGCGTGCGCCTTGAACATGGAGAGCTTCAAGTTGCGTCGTAAGGCCATGCCCGTTCCGCACAGCTGGCAGCTCCGCCGAAGGGGGCGCCGAGTCTTGTATAGGTTGAGCGATTGCCAGAGCAGGCGTGACTACATAGTACCTACAAGTAGCACCGCCTGGTGACCTGACTGACCGAGCTCGAGGAAGGTCTTGATCCCCGGACACCTCTGCCCGCGAAGTCACCGCTTGAGCAGCGGCATGAATTCTAGTCGGCCCTCCCTCCTTGGCGCCCACACTGCAGGCGCCGGCTGCATGGTGCCGGCGCTGGGCCGCTCAGCGGGCTCGGTTGTCGGGGGAGGGACAACGCTGCGTGCCGCGTGGCCGTGCTGCCTTGCTGGCACGGCCGCCGGTGTTGGACATGCGACGGCAGGGCAGATTTGACCTGGCTAGCGGTCGCTGGTGCACAGGCGTGGAGGGGCGGGGTGCCCGGGGCTTTCACATGCCATGATGAGCATGTTGTGATTCTGCACCGAGGTCTACTAGTAGAGCTAGCGGTCCGACAGCGTGCAGATGAAACCGTGTGTGCCAGACGCTGCTAGCTGTGCAGCCGCAGGGGCGGTCCTCCTCGAAGCCGATGCTGGGCAGCAGTGGCCCAGCCGCAGCGGTATACCGCGGTATACGCCGACCTTGACCTCATGCATGTGGTCGGTGAGGCCGGTCGCGGGGCCGGGTGTCGTTGCAAGGAACGCTGAGGCGAGCGAGCCAGAGCAGCGCACGCTATTTCCACCGACTGCGGTCGCAGGGTGGGCGCCGCAGCCTTTCCGCAGGGTGCAAGTGTGGAGAGCGAGAGTCGCGCAGGGCAGCCCAGCGCGCATCTCCGTCCGCCCAGCCGACTGCTTGCTGGAGCTTCGTCATGCGCGGCTTCGTGCCCTTATCAGCGTTGTGCCCAGTCGTCCGACGCCCAGGGGTGGGGGGCACCGGGCTGTCAGAGATGCCGGCGCCTGCACGACTGGCCACGCTGCTTGCACGTCTGGCCACGCTGCTTGCACGTCTGGCCACGCTGCTTGCACGGCTGGCCACGCTGTCTGGCCACGCGGCTCACATGTGCACTCGTGTGAGACGGGCCTGGTGCTGGACAGCGTGCAGCGGCACTTCGGGAGTTTATGTTGATTGTGGATTTGACTTTGGGACACTGTTTGTGTGTGTTACAGGGTGTGCCTATCCGCGAATTATGCCAGTAGCACATCCGGCGCACTACCTCACATCTCAGCAACCGGGCAGACTCTGCCCGCCACGGCTGCCACTTCAGAGTGTGTGGTTACAGAGTGTCGTTGTGCGCTAGTCAAAAATTTTCAGATCAATCTTCTGAAGTAAACTAGAGATTCTTTTCATGCAGCTGCACAGGATTGGCGACTGATAATGCTGCAATTCGGCTGGGCGTCAATGGCAGCTCTCGCTCCCTGCATCTGTTGGAAATTGTTACGACCACAACTGAGCACTACTTGCTGGCGCGTATACGTTACTAAGAGATTACATACTATCTTGTATTGAGCGTTGGCCAAGCATATCTGTGAAACAATCACAGGCGGAAGTGCGACTCGTGCGACTCGAGCTGTCGAACTCGAACTTCATTATACACAAGGCACCTGTTGGATAGGCAAGCAGCAACAGGTCACAGCTACACGCAGTTCAACATCCTTGGTGCTTCGAAGAAAGCGTTCCCGGCTGAGCGCATAGCTGTTGCTCCACCTGTGGGGGGTCGGCTGGTGTATGTAAGCCGACCTGCATCGATTCGAGTCCAGGCCTGCGGCAATGTTGCGACAAACGAGCATACCTTCGACATGGACATGTCCAATTGCAGCCGCAGTGTGTACGCGATGTCAATTCTCACTTTGTTAAGTTGTTACGTACATTGGCCCGACTGTGACTGGCTGCATGCTGGACACAGCGCTAGCTAGCTGTGCGGGCGCTCGCAACTTGAAGGGGAGCCGCACGCACGTATACACGTATACGTACAGTGTGCAATACTATAGTAGTACTAGCAAATTTGACACACAACGAGTGAGACATATCCAAACAATATATAATGCCTAAAGTCATCGTCACCCACCCCGTCATGCGTTCATATGAACGCGTCACACGAAGTACTTCGGCCCTTTGGCCAGAGCGCATGTGTCAGTGATACGTTACAGAGTTAAGTTGGCCAGAGCGCATTTGTTGCCAGGCAAGGCTGGCCATGGCACGCACGCACGGGTGGGCCCACCGGTGGCCATCGACTTGGCGAAATCGACGCTGACTCATTTAATGTAATTTGTTTCATGTAAAATTTGGATTTCATGCAATCGCGATTTGACGCCGGTGCACGGTGTTCGCATTATCGGCTGGATTGGCTTCAATTGAATCTCATATGAGATTCATGCCTGCTGGGCAGATGCTGACGTCACCGCTGTGCACAGCTAGTGCCTGTGCAAAACAAAAAACAAAGAAAATCGTGTATCAAACCACACCCAATCGGGCATCAGCCACAGGACTCCTACGGGGCGGACAGGAAGGAGGACTCAATTTTCAGAGAGCAGAAATGAGACGATAGGAGACGGGGGGTAGGCTGGAACAGGGTCACACATCACCCACTGGCAAGCCCGCACACATGGCACACGTGACCTGCGTTGTTTGTGTGTGGTTACAGAGTCGTTGTTTGTGTGTGTGTGTGTGTGTGTGTCTGTGTGTTTGCTTTCGTGCCGGCGCTAGTTCGTTCTGGCATTTGCTCGTGCGGAGCTCTCGAGAGTGGCCTTGGTGCTTGAGCTGGCCTGTCTGTCTGTTTGCGTGTTGCCTGGTCTGTTGCCTCGGCGCTGCTGGGTCCTAGATCTATCACTGTGTAACACACGTGACTACGGCGGCACTCGCATGCTGAGCGTGTCAGGGGAGCCATTGTGCCAGCCACACACGATCCGTGAGACACAGTACTAGTGAGCCACGCCGAGAACATATATAGCAGTCAATGCAGTGCACAAGTGTTGGTTTCGTCGGAGACGGGCACCCACCAGCGCTGAGAACGGGTCAAGGAGGAACGGCACTGCCGTCAGCGCCGCGACATGCTCCGGCAGGAGGCCCTCCGGCAATGCCGCGAGAACAATATCGCGCATACTATACATAGTAGCTGGGTCACCAGACACTGCGTACAGCAGGTCATCACGCAGGTACTGAAGGCCATGTGCGCCCGCACGAGGCAGTACCGCACCGCAGGAGAACAGCAAATGCTCAATGTGGCGCCACCGGTATTCAGTCGGATCATCCACGTCAAATAATACAAGCAAATCACACATCACAGAGCGACACATCTCACACCCAGCGCCATCGTTGCGCATGCCACAGGAGTGGGAGTAGTCCAGCGGCAGGTGTCACGAGCGTAGCGCCATGAGCACCCACGTCACCGACGAGAGAGCGGACACGTACGGCGCATACATGCAGCTAGGGCGCTGCAAGCACAGGCCAACGGCCATCGGGTTACGGCGCTGGGAAGGCTCCCCTAGGCCTGGCCGCTTGCCCAGACGGCGACGTGGCCACATGGGCCGGCTGCGGGCGGGCCGGCTGCGGGCGAGCCTCCCACCCCGCGGCACCGCACAGTCACAGTCACACAGTGTTCACGCGTACAGTGGCATTGCGGGCAACTGGAGTAGCGTCAGGAGGGGGAGTGCCGCGCCCCCCAGTCACCTGCTGCAGTTCAGCGTACACCACATCCAGCGCCATCTGTGCCCGGGACAGCCACCCATCCGGAGGGTGCGCCTGCGACCGGATCGCGCCACCCATACCGACCCGCCGGCAATGGTGCCGCAACACAATCTGATAGGGGGTCATGTTCTAGTAGTACAGATCACCATCAACAGTGATCGCTGTTGCGAGGCGCAATGCACACTCGTTGCCTGAACATTGCATCAAGACTTACATATGCTGACTCCAAATCTAAACCACCAAATGCAGGGGGGAGTGCACTCAGCTCTGTAGCACGTCCAGTGTTCACGCAGACACCCGGAGCCCCCCCAAACAAGTTCGGGACGTCCATAGGGCCCTGGGGCTGGTGATGGTCTGTATGTTTGCATGTTGACTGGTCTGTTTTTTCGGCGCTGCTGGGTCCTAGATCTATCACTGGGTAACACACATGCTGACTTCACGCCGCTGCATGGGGTGAAGAAAATTCCAACGTGTTGTGAATAGAAGAACAACGCAGCCGCAGCCTCAAGCCGCGGGTACTGCCGCAGGTGCTGTTCTACTGGCCGGTGCACCGCAGCCACTGCACCAATCCGAAGCACACACGCACCAGCACCGCTGCACACAGCTCAACCCGAGAACGCACACGCCGGCCCGGGCATGCATTACTCATGCAAGCCCAGAGGCGCGCGGCCCCCAGTGCGGGTTCTGCGCCTAACCCCTAACCATCAGATGCTTCAGTGAGGACACGCAGGGTGCCCGGGACATCACATCGCCACTCACTAGGCAGCCCACGGTCAAGTGCGGGGAAGCAGGGGTGGGCGAGAACACGTGAACACGGAAGAACACCATTGCCCCCAGCACGGCGCAGCGGCCAGCGGCCGCCTATAGACCGCCCGACACGACCGCGTGGCCAGGCAGCACTGCCCACCCCGCAAGGTGGCTGCGCAGTGGAGCCGGTGCGAGGACCTGACGTTTGACACCATGGGGTGGTGGAAAGGTCGCACATGGCATTCTGCAAGAGCACGGGTCTGGACACGGCCCCGGAGGCTACTGCAAAGTCAGTAATCTCACCGAGGAAGGCAAATGCACCCTTGCCCACACGGCCAAACGTCTCTGCGACAGGGTCTCAACGTGGATTGTGCCCATACCGGTGCGGCCGTACTTGGTGCGCTTTCTCAGGCTGGCGTTCAGCCCCACGCGCGGGCAGCCCCCCCCGGGCGCCAAGTTGCTGAAAGCTGGGGTATTGCACTACCTTGTGCGGTCCGACAGAGTTCCCACACAACTTGAAGGGCCCAAATCACCACGACACTGGGGCCGCCCACATGCCCGAGCTGCACGGACTGCTTGCTGCGCCCCGCGTGCAGCAAGAGGACTGGCAGCGGGCCCGGGGGCTAGTAGAACCTGCGGCGACTGAGTGTCACACACATGGCGCGCTGCCATGGCGACCAGTCAAAGTTTCAGCTGCCAAACGACACCCGTGGTAGCAGCAGGCAGTAGAGTAGCACATACTGCCATCGGCGCCACACCCCTGACACCGTGTCACCACCTACCTCCACAACCCCCGCTCCGACCCCCCTTCCCCCCCCATGGCCCCCCTGCAGGCCCCCCTTCCAGCCCACCCCCTGCAGGCCCCCCTCCTAGCCCACCCCTGCAGGCCCCCCCCACCCCCCCCCCCCCCCCCCCCCCCACATTGCACGCCCAACTTATGCCGCAGCCACACTGTTCGTGAACCCAACGCATAACGCGTGCGCGACCCGCGCGGCACTCGATCTCTGGCCTCACGGCAGGTATCACGACTTTGACTAGCGGCATGCAGCACAAGATGCACCAGCGACAGCTGGGATTGCCATGCATCACGTACTAATGACGGCAGAAGGGTACAGGGTGCACGTCGTGGCTGTTGAGAAAGGGCGGGTGCATGCCAAGCCAATTCGAGCACTCATGCGATGTTGCGGCACTGATACTGGCTTGGGGGATGTGGCATGCGGCATCTGTGAGCACCAGTGCTGCAAGTGCAGGTGCTCTGAATGCCATGCACACATGTTGCAATCATCCAGAGGGGTGCTCAGGCTGCTAGACAGCTGCAATGGCCCCACTATTCATATGTAGTGTCAAAACAGCCACAGGAACCATGATGGTGACACCTCTGCATTGCAGAATGAGTGACAAGTGCAAGAATGAATTCTGCAATGGCCCCAGCTACTGATCTGCTCTCTTCAGCATACTTAAGCCTTCGCTCCAGCTGCAATGTCAAAGGCAACACCCCATCGTGCTGCAGTAATAACACTAGCCCTCGCAGCGATGGTATTATACAATTCTGGCTTGAATTTGTTAGATCTCACTGTGGTCGGAGCTGTTGGAACAAGACAGCCACCAAAGAGACATCATCAATTACAGTGGTCTCTCGGAACCAGGCAGCCCATAATGCAGCACAGAAACGCAAATCTTCGGGCTACACAAGGACAGAAAGCTCGAGCTACAGGAGCTCAGTTGCAAGAGCTCAACTGAGGGGCAGGCCTACGGGCTGTGAACAGCTGCGGGTGTGAGCCTGGTTAATAGGCAGGCTGTGAGATAAATTGAATGGCAGATATTTCTGGATAGTCTGCGGTTGTGAAGATGCTGTGATGTGATGATGACATGGAAGACAGAGCCCAGCTGGCGCACTTCCCCGGACACTCGGTGCGACGTCGACTGTGCCCGGCGAGCTCGAGCCTGCTGCTCTCTTCCCACGGTGGCACATGACGATTAGAGCGTATGTATTTGGGTGAATGTTTTGGTAGCTGACAACTTAGTAGGCTGTGCGGTCAAGACAGCTGCGGCAGCACCTGCGTTGGCCTGTCGAGTTTCCATCTAAATTGCTATATCGCAATGTCCAAAGTCAAGCAGAAATGCGTACTTACTTCTGATGCTGTAAGTGAAGACAGCACGGATTTACGAGGACACGCGAAGGTGTGAAGCCTTCTTTCTAACGAAACTGGTGAACGGATACACGCACAGCGATCACAAACACTGCCTAACCTATTCTACGACATTTATGTAGAGCTTCACGTTCAGTTTTGTGGATAGGGCCGTCGAGATCAGCAATGAGTGGACCTTAGTTCTCGATGGGTGGCGCTGTTGCTGTCGCTCTTAAATTACTCTTAGCAACTGTGACTCTTATTATCGCTCTTATGTTGGCTCTTGTCCATACCGCGGTCACACGTGTTACATGTCGCTCTTGTAGTCGCCGCTATTGTGGCTCTTGTCCGAATCGAGGCTACAAGGGCAGCCGACCCGCTCATATCTTCGCGCATGCAGCCGTAAGCGCCAGCAGAGCCGCTCCTATTCTCGCCCATAATCTGACCCCCACTACGTAAGAGCGACCCCTTGGACAGACGACTCTGTAGTACAGATTGGACGTCCGGGGGCCTGTGTGGCAGCATCCTTTGCAGCTTGATCAGTAAATGTAAATGTAAATGTAAATTGAATTACTTGCCGTAGCCGATTAGGCCATCAGTGTGTACATAGGTGACTATGAGATACGTAGAAGTGACTATGGTGGCATTTACATTGCTCGGTAGAGGTATATCCGATGAGTCATTACTGTGCCTGATCCGGCACAAGGGACCTGTTCACCAGTGCTCATGTCAGCATTCCGTGCGACAGCGACGATCGGCGCACTATACGCATGCACAGTGCACAGCTTATGCGCCGTTTGAGCTACTAGTATATGTGGGTGTTTTAATAGGTCTGGCAGCGGAAATTCAGGTCCATCTACCTGTCAGTCTCGTTGATTCGCTTAGATAGCCACTGCCAGACAGTTCATGAGCATGATCAGGAGGCTGCTACTTGTTTATGCTGCACCACAAAACCTACATCTGAAACACATCCACCTGCAGCCATCACTGCATGTTGTCTGTGTGCTTGCCATCTCACAATGGCAAGTAGTTTGGTGTACATTTACAACTGCCGTACACGTAGGCCGGCGCTTCGGAACAGACGCAGTGCACCCCCAACTTTTGCAACTGCACCTGCACCTGCACTGTCGCCACCTCAGGGACATGAGTGCGTTGTCTGCTAATCGCAAGTGGAGTCTGTAGCTCTGATGTTTGGCTCAAGAGTTGGCTCTACAACAACGCGTGGCGCACGTGTACAGGCACCTTCACGCAAGTTGAGCCTCAGCACAGCGACGTCCTGTGCTTTTAGTTCACGCAAGTTGCGTGGCACTTATAGTCTGGTGCATCAATACGGGGCGTTAACGTAGTGGTTGCCTTTCCAATGGCGTGTGGCTAACTTAGCTTGGCGCTTACAGCGACGAATTTGGTGCTTAAGATGGCGCTTAGCTACGTAAATGGCGCCTAGTCAAGCGCCACTCTCCTGACTGACGCGTCCGGGTGTGGCATGATGTCCGACCTTTTTTTCCCGCAGTGTTGGCTACCATACGGCTGGGCATTTAGGCACACGCAATGCGGACCCGCAGGGTGGGCCATTCCCCCCCGCGCGCCCTAGCTGCGCCGCGTCGCCGCTTACGTATACTATCACGAGTCAGTACGTATACGCAAGCGGCCGCGGGTGCCTCCCCAACGCCGCAACCTGGTGGCCGTCGGGCGGCACCGGTGCTTGCAGAACTCAAGGTGCAGGTGCGCACCGACTGCATCTGCTAGCTCGCTCGTCGGTGACTCACGTCGGATGGGGGTGCTCCGAGTGAGTCACGGCGCTACGCTCGTCACGCCGGTGACCTGCTTCTAGATTATACCCACTCCTACGGTTTACATCAGATGCCAGTGACCCGGCCATGAGCGACGTCGTTCTCGCGGCATTGCCACATGTACAACTTGAAGGCCTCCTGCCTGAACATGTCGCGGCGATGACGGTGGTGCCCTTCCTGGTTCAACAAGTTGACCCCTTCTCTGCTCTCGCGGGTGCCCGTCTAGATCTCCGCCGCACCCAACACTTGTGCACTGCATTGGCTGCTCTGTACATGCTCGCTGTGGCACACTGCTGTATCCCTGGGCTCATCAGTGGTGAGCACGCTGGCTGCCCCGACACAGCATGCAGCACGCAGCATGAGAGTATACGTACCTGTACTGCCGTTGTCACGTGTGGGGCCTGGGGCTTGGGTGATGGATGACCCTATTCCGGCCTACCCCCTGGCTCCTCTCAACTCTTTCATGCCCTCTGCAAGAGACTGAGTCCTCCTTCTTGTCAGCCCCTGCTCGTAGGGGTGCTGTGGCCGATGCATATGCGCGCCCGAGTCTGGCGTGATGCGCGATTTTTTTTTGGTTGGCCATGCGCAGCGCACCAAGGTGATTTGGAACAAGGCTAGCCAGGTATCAGCGAGAGCATGCACGCCTCCACGCTGACTGCCACGGATGCCAACAGCGCCTGCCATGCTGCAACGCTGCACGAATTCCAAGCACGCAGCATGCAGCTGCAGCGGAGCATGCGCAGTCTGACTTTCCGGACTCGCAAGCGAGCATGTCGTCGATGCGCAAATGTTCAATTGCAATGTGCTTCATGACCAGCCCTTCCGACTAGTAGCTGCGATCGCAGTACGTCAGACAGCAAGCAGCAAGCAGAAGGGCGGCGCGCAGCCTGAGGACAGTGATCGATGATCATCCGTGCACGTGGCGTCACGACGGTCGGTTGAACTTGCAAAGCATATGCATCAGGCGATCGATCGATCACGATACCCGAACCAATTATTAACGGACGCTACACGTTCGAAGGGCATGGTCAGGGCCCTGCAGGGGGGTCCCGGCTGCTTGGGGCATCACATGAACGTGTTCCGTTTGCGGTCCTCGCTTCGTCGGCAGATTCCAGCCTGGTAGCGCGCCTACAGGCCCCGCGGGTGGCCATGTGGGTCGACCGTTCGCGACCTGTTGGTTTGCAGATGGGTCTGCAGAAGGCTGTAGGTACGTATGTGACATACGTATGTGTGACGTCGACGCCGATGCCGTCGTGGCGAATGCGGGCGGAAAGAGGGAGACCTATGACACCCTTACTTTTGAGTTTCGGCTGCGATTACAGGCTTATCCCGCTGTTTTGGGCCAAGCCAGATCGTTCGTTGCCCACGAGAGCCCAGCGCTCCATCGAACGGCATAATGGCACCCGTATACGGCCGTATCATCCTGTGGCATACTATAGTATGCCTGGCCATATGACGGGCTATGCATAGCCCGTCATGATGCATAGCCAACGGCTGGTCACCCGTGCTACGGTACCGGTGTACATCAACCTGGCTCTTGCAATTGCGTTCATCTCCGTGTAACACATAAACATGGCCACGCGCGTGGCACATGTACAGTCGCTCGCGTGCGATCGCGTACGCGTACTACATGCACCGAGTGCGCAGCTGGGGGCTCGAGTACGCGCGTACACCTCGCGATCTACTCTTAGGCTAAGCTTCGGGGGTGTCCCGTTCCAAATCGGTGGCACGTGTCTATTTCCAGGTTATACAGTAATTAATACAGGATTTCCGGTTTGGTTCAAAAAGCGAGGGGAAGTCGTTTCGTGCGCGCCGTCAACGCCGCCAACTCCCGCAATATTAATGGGTATTTTCGCGCTAACAGCTGCAGCCGCGCTAACAGCCGCTTCGCGCGCTCCAAACCCAAGATTGCGGTCACGCTCGAGCGCTTCGCATGCTCGAGGGCACTTCCCCGGATGGCGCGCCATGGCGTCGATCCCTTCCCTCGCTCACACATCTGTGCACAGTGGGTCGTGTTTTTGGAGCACACTGCGCGCGCGCTAAAACAGTATTCGCGTTTTCCCCACCCGAAACTCCCCGGGCACGCCCGGCAAACACCAGCTGCTCCCACCGCGGATCCCGGACAGGCGCGGCTGCCCGGCGTTTGACCTGTTCTCAACTCTTATGTCCGTCATTCCCGTCGGGATATCCGCGATGTAGAAGCCTGCCTCAGAATTCTATCCAGACGGTGCCCAGGACCTCATCAGACGGCGACGTTCCGGTGCCCACGAATGTGTCATTAGTTCGACGTGGTTAGGTGCCACGGTGACTTAATTCAAGCGGTCGATTCGAGACGTTCGAGCTCTCGAGGCTAACTGCGCACGCAGGTGTACTTCACGTGGCACGAGTTCATAGTGTGCTCAGAACTATTGATCAGTGAATCCGCGGCCGGCGC
This sequence comes from Ulva compressa, assembly GCA_024500015.1. Classification (NCBI taxonomy): domain Eukaryota; kingdom Viridiplantae; phylum Chlorophyta; class Ulvophyceae; order Ulvales; family Ulvaceae; genus Ulva; species Ulva compressa. The sequence continues at coordinate 93,509 of JALKAD010000051.1, read as the reverse complement.
CTTGGAGGCGACTCCAGTGTACTTATCGCGACTCCCCTTGCCCTTCACATGCAGCTGCCCGGTCGACTGTGGGCTGCATCTGAGTATGATGTACAAATGGCGTCATATCGCATGCATTCCGCTGGGAGAAGCATGCATATGCCGCCGCCGACCGTCGGTTACCGTGGGGCCATGACCAGGCAGAGACCCGCGCTGCAGGTCAATTGCAAGCTGTAGGGCTGCCCAAACGCTACGCCTGTGTTCTGAATGACAAGTTCGTCTCGGATCCGGAGGTCGCAGCCACGGAAGACGCGTCATCACGCCGGGCTAGCGCTGCTTGTCACAGTGGCATGTGATCAGCATCGCATCCCGCCACAGCTCGGCACATGATCTACTAAATCCTCAGAATTCAGCCGCCATGGAACCGGCACCCTCAACCAGTACTCGCGCCACCGATCAGGCCACACATCATCTCGCGAGCGAGTGCCAGTGAGCCCGTTACAACGGCGTTGCCGCATGCGCAGGGAGATTTCCCAGGGACACAGTGTGCCTCAAGTGCATGTGATCACCTCATTGCCAAGCACTCGAGCACCACGGCATGTGCACAGAAAGCTCGGCGCACAGCGCGGCAGCGTGGGCTCTGGCAGGTGTCACACAGCAGGCACAGCGGGAACACACATATTTCTCCGCACAGACCGCGGAGACAACCAGAGACAATTGCAACCCAGAGACAGGGGTGTGCATGTGTATGAAACATTACAAAAGACAGACCCTAGATCTCACTGCCCCCGCGGGCCCGCAGGCACCTCTAAACCAACTTGTTGAACTCCAGCAAACCAAAGCCGACACGGCCACGGCTGCTGCTCTCTACGGCTACCATCCACTACTCCGGGCATGCTGGGCTGCAGCTACTAGTAGGCTCAACGGGAGCCAGACGACGGTATGCCTGCTGCCGATAAATAAAAACAGGCTACTTCCCCACCTAAACCATATCCTACGCACCGACTCACAATCAGCATCAATGCGGACCAACATCACACCCCGCACACAGCACGCGGAGCACACACAGCGCTCCCGGCCAAAGCAGAAGCATAAACTCTGCCTGAAGGGGAATGTCACGTACTCCCCCCACGTCGCAACCCCACACAGAGACCTCTCCCAGCTCGTGTCGGGTTGCGCAGCGCCCCTGGCCATTGCAGTCCCGCCCGTCAGTCCAGCGCGGCGGCGGGGCCAGGCCACATCGCCCAACCGCGCTGGGCCTTGCGCCACACAGACTGCAAACAATCATCACATTTCCTGGGGAAGCTCTCATCACTCTCCCAGCGCAGGCATACGTTGCCTCCATTCAAGCACAGCGCATCACAGCATGCACACCCGGCGCGCCCGAGTGTGGCAGGCTGCACCACCAGTCGTGCCCCCCTGCCCCTCCTTCCCCACTGGCAGCACCGTTTCACACCCAG
>JALKAD010000051.1:73573-91970 GCA_024500015.1 Ulva compressa | reverse complement strand
CAAAAGCCGTGCCGCACTAAGGCTACCGAGTTTACATTAGCCAGCCCTCTGCCGGCCCTTATGATATGGGCATCTCATGCAGCCCTTACCAGTTCATTACATTTGCATTATGCACCACATGGCCCTTACGTGTAAAGAAGGGAAGGGCCTTATGCGGTAATGGATTCACTGTGCAGCCCTTAGATACAATGGTGGTGAGGGGCAGATAATGGCGTGGTAAGGGTACAGGGGCATTACCGTAAGGCTGTGGTAAGTACGTAAGGGTGCAGTGAGGGTCTTGGGGCAACACTGTAAGGGCTCTTTGGTGGCTTTATGAGGTAGATAGCTGAGGTGCAGCTAAGTGTCAGGAAACGGCGTGATAAGCTTGAGGGTCAGGTGCAGCATTACCATAAGGCTGTGGTAAGTACGTAAGACTGCTGTGAGGACTGTGGAGCATTGTTGTGAGGGCTTTGTGACATGTGTAGCTATAGTGTGTGTTGTGTGTATAAAGTAGCTAGGTGGTCAAGGTGCAGGTATATCTCAGGTTTAGGGAGTCTTAGTTGACGTTTGTATCTTAATGGTGCTGTCAGGCACATTAGCAGTGGGCGAGGGCATGATCATGAGCGTCCACGTGTGGACACCTGCACGTAATGCATGCACAGGCTGCACTTGCGCGCTCGGATGCGTGCATTCGAGCGGAACTTCACAGACACTCGAGCTCGACAACATGCACAGCCTGCAGCAGCTATATATCCACACAAAGCGCCCACGTATTTACAGATACTGCTGCTTGGTCGTGTTCATTATCCTCGTAGCTGGTTCACAGAATCCGCCATACACGTGCACTTTACAGAGCAGCGCAGTTAACGTCGGCCGACGTCAGAGCTTTCGATGAACTCGCAAATCTGTCTCTATCCGAGCTACATCCGTAATAGGCTACTTTGCAGCATGCTTCATTGTCTTGGAGGCTTGTGATCGGATCTGTTCAGCTGGAGATGCGCGGAGGTTGAAACTGTGTGCAACTGCGCACGTCGTTGTGCAGCTGGTGCGAGCCATGCCTCCCGCCAATCAATGATCATGCCAATGTATTAATGCGTTCAGCAACAACTTTGTCTGTCGGAAACAGTGCACCATGCCTGCGTCGTTGCCGGTTCACATGGTCAACCCGACTCGTAGACGCACGTTGAGACACGAAAGTCACATTGGCAACGCTGCAGGTCCAACACGCTTACACTTTGTAAGCATAAACATGCGGTTGTCTGATCACATCGCTGATTGCGATGCTGTGTGCAGGCTCAAGCGCGACGCTCCACAAACGCCAGTGCCTTGACGGCCACGCAGATTCAGCCAGCTGCTAGCATTTCACGTAATCACAGTTATTATCTATTTATTCGTGAATGCCGACACTGATGACTGCTTGTAGCGGAATGGCACCGCAGCATGTAGTGTTCAGTCTGATCAGCAGACGTCACCAATTCCAACACTCCGCCTGAGGGACACGTAGCACGTACAGCACTCCATATAGAACAGATTCATACAGGTCAGAATATCGCATCAGGGCTTGGCTTTTATCCAGCCAAGCCCAGGTGCCATTGCTCATGGGTGCTGCTGTGGTGTGTCTCTGTGGCATGCCCATCAGTGCGTTCAGGTCTTTACAGCACTTGACGCACTGATGGCATGATGCAAATACATTCCTCATCAGCTCCCAGGAACAACACACATACTACTGAATGGACACTACGTGCACCTCTGCACAAAGGGCCTGTAAGGGGCACCCCAGCCTCCACAGCCCCCGCATACACAGCACCTCACGCAAGCCTAGTCTACACATTAAGCTTCCCATAGGCCCATCAACAGCGCTTTAAGAGTGCGAAGCTTATCTCCTCATGCACCCATTAGCCACCCATTATGCAACTCAAACGTCCCTCATCTGCACCTTAAGTGCGAGCAACATACATCATCATGTATCCCTTAGCCAGCCACTACGCATTTCATTACCGGCACATCACCGATGGTGTGCATTCGAGTTTCGCCAGCTGCACATTAAATGTCCACTACGTAAGGGTCCCACAGTGGCTGAAGTGCACCACAGGGCCATTACCAGGCCCTCACCTGGCCATTGAGCATGGTGCGAAGGCCAGGTAATGGGCCCATAATGCCTGGACGAGGGCAGGCTAATGTGAACTCGGTAGCCTTAGTGCCGAGCGGCGGCCGGGGGCGGCCCGGGGCACTGGCACCATCATCAACGGCGTGGGTCTACTTGCAAGTGCCATGTGAAGTGTTACACGGAGATGAACGCAAGAGCCATGTGAAGTGTATGTCTCTGGTTTTCTGCAAGGGGTTTGAGAAGCTCTGCTCACACTAATCCACACAATGGATTCCCGAGAACGAAGACAAAACTGAAACGCTTCAGAGACATGGTCAGATGCTGATGGTCTGCTGGTTGCTTTGTGCGATCATTGTCCTTGGTGCCAGGTCGCCACACTGGTTGCTGCCCAACGCAAGCACTGGCGGGTCTTGCGCTACGGAGGCCCCTGTGTCAAAGCACCTTCGGGGCATCTGTAGTCGTGCTATGTTGTTTTGATCGCCACTGTGGGGAGGATCGAGCTGGGATTGCCCTCCAGTTGACAGAAACTCTACACTCTGGTCCAGGTGTGACTAATGGCTTTGACGCGACACTGCAGCCAGCCTATAATGAGCGGAACCAATCACCTCACCTGCTCAGTAGAGCTTGACGGTCCTTCTCTGGCGATCGACAACAGCGACGCGCTCGCCACCAATGGACATGCGCTGTAAATAAAGCACACAAGTAGTCCCCCACCCCCCTTCGGGGGGTGGTGCCCTACTTGGCCCTGTTTGGCCCTGCGGGGCCTGATGAGGTCCCAGTAGTGGCTAGGGGGGAGCAGGTGACGAGGTGATAGAGTTGTGGCAGCGAAACGCAGTGGCAAGCAGTCGGAACCAACGAGTGAGCCGCCTGCAGCCAAGTATACTGGGCGCAGTGTGGTTGTGGCTAAGTATAACTTGTATTTCTACAGCATGTGCTGGCCCGGGCCGCAACGCAGCCTTGCATAGACCCCGCACGGCCGCGTATGAATTTACTCCGGCCATGCTGCATCCTCGTCAACCTTTGTGTGAACCCCCTGACGAATCAACGTTGATTCAGTAAGCCTGCAGCTAATTATCTTTGGCTCAGTATACCTGTGTCCAATAGTATTTCCTGTCGGTAAAGAGGTGGGGCATGCGGTTGGCCTCACCGCTGTTGCAGCACACTAAGCCGGCCCTCTGCCACCCTAATGGTATGGGTATCTCATGCAGCCCTTATAATGAAGTGATAACTGATCACTTCACTACACTTGCATAATGCACTATATGGCCCTTACGTGTAAAGAAGGGAAGGGTCTTACGCTGTAATGGATGCACCGTGCAGCCATTAGATACAATGACGGTGAGGGGCAGAAAAGGGCTTGGTAAGGGTACAGGGGCATTACCGCAAGGCTGTGGTAAGTACGTAAGGGTGCAGTGAGGGTCTTGGGGCAACACCGTAAGGGCTCTTTGGTGGCTTTAGCTTAAGGGTCAGGTGCAGCATCACCATAAGGTTGCGGTAAGTACGTAAGGGTGCTGTGAGGACTGTGGAGCATTGCTGTGAGTGGTGTATGCTGTTGGCCTCGCGGTGGCGCTGGGCCTGCGGCGCGTCGGCCTCCTGGAGCGCGGCCTGGCGGCGTTTAGCAGCCTCGTCAGCCTCGTTTGCAGCTTAGTTGCTTTCGCTACGTTCCTGTTCTAGACCAGACAGATCTGTTTCCGGCCTTCTCTGTTTCACGTCGTGCGCCTAGCCAATTGCAATTCATCGTGCATGCAGGCGCTAGCACTAGGGCGGCCTAGCGACCACCAGTTAAGTATCCGTACGCAGTTGCGGCGCACTTCTGAGTCCGATCCGGTTCAGGATCGCGTGTGGCTACGAGGGCCGTCCGCGTCGGAACGGATAGCGCTCCGGTTCTGGAAAGCTCGACTGCGAGGTTCTGCGAACTTCACGAACAGGGCCGCATCGGTTCTTATTGTTCACCAATAGACCGGCATGTAGAGCCATCTGATGATTCTTGTCGCAATAGACCCGATTTTCAGTTCCGTGCTCGGCTGCGCGCAGGATAGCGTGTGGCTACGAGGGCCCTCCGCGTCGGAACGGATACCGCTCTGGATCAAACCTCTCAGGCCGACCCGTCGCGGGGATCTAGAACCTTCACCAACGGATACATACATACATACACATGGCCAATTAGAGTTATTGTTAACAAGTAGTTCCCCACCCCCCTTCGGGGGGTGGTGCCCTACTTCGCCCTGAGCGGAGCTGAGGCCTCATGAGGTCCCGTTAGTGGCTAGGGGGGGAGCAGGTGACGAGGTGGACAGAGTTCTGGCAGCCAAACGCAGTGGCAAGCAGTCGGAACCATCGAGTGGGCGGCCTGTAGCCAGGCACATTTGGCGCAGTGTGGCTGTGGCTAATAATATATTGCTGCAGCATGTGCTGGCCCATGCCCTTACGGTGCTCTTTGGCGCCGCGGTGGCTTTAGCTTAAGGGTCAGGTGCAGCATCACCATAAGGCTGCGGTAAGTACGTAAGGGTGCTGTGAGGACCGTGGAGCATTGCTGTGAGTGGTGTATGCGGTTGGCCTCGTGGTGGCGCTGGGCCTGCGGCGCGTCGGCCTCCCGGAGCGCGGCCTGGCGGCTGAGGTTTGGCCTCGCGGCGGCGCTGGGCCTGCGGCGCGTCGGCCTCCCTCTGCTCGTACTTGCGCGCAATTGCGGCGTTTAACAGCCTCGTCAGCCTCGTTTGCAGCTTAGTTGCTTTCGCTACGTTTCTGACGTTGCCGGTTTTCTCTGTTTCACGTTGTGCGCCTAGCCAATTCATCGTACATGCAGGCGCTAGCACTAGGGCGGCCTAGCTACCACGTGTGAAGTATCCGTACGCAGTTGCGGCGCACTTCTGAGTCCGATCCGGTTCAGGATCGCGTGTGGCTACGAGGGCCGTCCGCGTCGGAACGGATAGCGCTCCGGTTCTGGAAAGCTCGACTGCGAGGTTCTGCGAACTTCACGAACAGGGCCGCATCGGTTCGTGCTGTTCACCAGTACATTGGCATGTAGAGTCATTTGATGATTCTTGTCGCAATAGATCCGATTTTCAGTTCCGTGCTCAGCTGCGCGCAGGGTCGCGTGTGGCTACGAGGGCCCTCCGCGTCGGAACGGATACAGCTCTGGATCAAACCTCTCAGGCCGACCCGTCGCGGGGATCTAGAACCTTCACCAACGGATACATACATACATACATACATACACGCGATGCCGCCGGAGGCCGACCGGGGCCCAGAGGAGCTCGACGACACCTTCATCGCCACTGGCCTTCCCGGTATGAGTAGAAAAGTGACCAGGGCAGTAGCGCAGACACGGCACGACGCGCTGCTGCAACAGCTGGGCAGCACCCCAGGCGGTGCAAAAGACCTTGCGCGCATGCGCAGCTGCGCCTGTCGTGTTGCCTCACTGTTCCTGGATTCCCTCCCAACCAACCGCATGCTGACTCTGAATGATGGGGATTTTGTGCACGGGATGCGGTTCAGGGGTGGACTTTCCCCCCTGCCACCATTAGATGGGGAAGTTATATGTGATTGCAATGCTCGGGTGAAGCCCGGCGACGTAGATCATGCCATGACATGTCGACACAATGCCGACTGCTGGACGTTGCGCCACAACATTGCCATTACGGCTTGGCGCCGTCGAGTACGAGCGGTAGGGGTGTCCACATCAATTGAGCCTGTGATGCGCAGCCTGGACAGACGCTACAGGGACGACAGTAGGGGGGACATCCTTGCGAATGGCCCAGGCGTAGATGTGTATGTGCTAGATGTCAGCTTCATCCACCCATCTGGGGTGGCTGTGGTGGGGAAAGCATCGGGGGAAAAGGGGTACGCGGCCGAAGTTCGCGAAAAATTCAAACTCAACAAGTACAAAGAGAGTGTGCAGGGATCGTACAAGGTGGTGCCGGTTGTACATGAGACATATGGCAGACTAGGGTCGCATGCCATGCAGTACCTCAACAAGCTGGCAGTGTCGTTGGTTGGGCCACTCGACAAGCGAGCGAAGGCTCGCTGGATTGAGAATTCCTTGCGGGAGTTCAGTGCGGCGACAGTGAAAGGCAACGGGTTTGTGATCAGAAAGACCATGTCCAGGGTAGCACGGCTCACGGGTGCGCAGTTCGTGCCAGGTGATCGCCTGGCCGGCTCGCATCTGCTGAGTAGCATGTGAGTCTAGAACCTAGTTGTACATTCGCTTGGTGCACTGGCTCGGAGCCCCTCGATGTAAGAGTACATACATACACATGGCCAATTAGATGTATTGTTAATACGTACAGTGTGCAATACTATAGTAGTACTAGCAAATTTGACACACAACGAGTGAGACATATCCAAACAATATATAATGCCTAAAGTCATCGTCACCCACCCCGTCATGCGTTCATATGAACGCGTCACACGAAGTACTTCGGCCCTTTGGCCAGAGCGCATGTGTCAGTGATACGTTACAGAGTTAAGTTGGCCAGAGCGCATTTGTTGCCAGGCAAGGCTGGCCATGGCACGCACGCACGGGTGGGCCCACCGGTGGCCATCGACTTGGCGAAATCGACGCTGACTCATTTAATGTAATTTGTTTCATGTAAAATTTGGATTTCATGCAATCGCGATTTGACGCCGGTGCACGGTGTTCGCATTATCGGCTGGATTGGCTTCAATTGAATCTCATATGAGATTCATGCCTGCTGGGCAGATGCTGACGTCACCGCTGTGCACAGCTAGTGCCTGTGCAAAACAAAGAACAAAGAAAATCGTGTATCAAACCACACCCAATCGGGCATCAGCCACAGGACTCCTACGGGGCGGACAGGAAGGAGGACTCAATTTTCAGAGAGCAGAAATGAGACGATAGGAGACGGGGGGTAGGCTGGAACAGGGTCACACATCACCCACTGGCAAGCCCGCACACATGGCACACGTGACCTGCGTTGTTTGTGTGTGGTTACAGAGTCGTTGTTTGTGTGTGTGTGTGTGTGTGTGTCTGTGTGTTTGCTTTCGTGCCGGCGCTAGTTCGTTCTGGCATTTGCTCGTGCGGAGCTCTCGAGAGTGGCCTTGGTGCTTGAGCTGGCCTGTCTGTCTGTTTGCGTGTTGCCTGGTCTGTTGCCTCGGCGCTGCTGGGTCCTAGATCTATCACTGTGTAACACACGTGACTACGGCGGCACTCGCATGCTGAGCGTGTCAGGGGAGCCATTGTGCCAGCCACACACGATCCGTGAGACACAGTACTAGTGAGCCACGCCGAGAACATATATAGCAGTCAATGCAGTGCACAAGTGTTGGTTTCGTCGGAGACGGGCACCCACCAGCGCTGAGAACGGGTCAAGGAGGAACGGCACTGCCGTCAGCGCCGCGACATGCTCCGGCAGGAGGCCCTCCGGCAATGCCGCGAGAACAATATCGCGCATACTATACATAGTAGCTGGGTCACCAGACACTGCGTACAGCAGGTCATCACGCAGGTACTGAAGGCCATGTGCGCCCGCACGAGGCAGTACCGCACCGCAGGAGAACAGCAAATGCTCAATGTGGCGCCACCGGTATTCAGTCGGATCATCCACGTCAAATAATACAAGCAAATCACACATCACAGAGCGACACATCTCACACCCAGCGCCATCGTTGCGCATGCCACAGGAGTGGGAGTAGTCCAGCGGCAGGTGTCACGAGCGTAGCGCCATGAGCACCCACGTCACCGACGAGAGAGCGGACACGTACGGCGCATACATGCAGCTAGGGCGCTGCAAGTACAGGCCAACAGCCATCGGGTTACGGCGCTGGGAAGGCTCCCCTAGGCCTGGCCGCTTGCCCAGACGGCGACGTGGCCACATGGGCTGGCTGCGGGCGGGCCGGCTGCGGGCGAGCCTCCCACCCCGCGGCACCGCACAGTGTTAACGCGTATGGTGCCATCGCGGACAACTGGAGTAGCGTCAGGAGGGGGAGTGACGCGCCCCACAGTCCCACCTGCTGCAGTTCAGCGCACACCAATCCAGGCATCTTTGCCCGGGACCAGCCAACCATACGGAGGGTGCGCTGCACCGGATCGAAGCAACCCATACCGCACCCGCCGGCAATGGTGCCGCAAAGCAATCTGATAGGGAGTCATGTTCCTGCACTGCGTCCTTACCCCCCCCCCCCCCACAGCAGCCAGTTTAGCTGACCCGCGGGTACCCGATCGAGATACATTGGGGCCCTAGAAGCATATGCGCATGCTAGTAGCACTCTCTTGTGCACCGCAGTTCACGGTGTTGTGGCAGGTGCATCTGTTCAAATCGGAATGCATTTGGTGGTTTAGATTTGGAGTCAGCATGTGTAAGTCTTGATGCAATGTTCAGGCAACGAGTGCGCATTTCGCCTCGCAACAGCGATCACTGTTGATGGTGATCTGTACAGATCGGACGTCCGGGGGCCTGTGCGGCAGAATCCTTTGCAGCTTGATCAGTGTGTACATAAGTGACTATGAGATACGTAGAAGTGACTATGGTGGCACTTACATTGCTCGGTAGAGGTGTATCATTACTGTGCCTGATCCGGCACAAGGGACCTGTTCACCAGTGCTCATGATCATGTCAGCATTCCGTGCGACAGCGACGATCGGCGCACTATACGCACAGCTGATGCGCCGTTTGAGCTATATGTGGGTGTTTAAATAGGTCTGGCAGCGGAAATTCAGGTCCATCTAGCTATCAGTCTCGTTGATTCGCTTAGGTAGCCACTGCCAGACAGTTCATGAGCACGATCAGGAGGCTGCTACTTGTTCATGCTGCACCACAAAACCTACATCTGAACACATCCACCTGCAGCCATCACAGCATGTTGTCTGTGTGCTTGCCATCTCACAATGGCAAGTAGTTTGGTGTACATTTACAACTGCCGTACGCGTAGGCCGGCGCTTCGGAATAGACGCAGTGCACCCCCAACTTTTGCAACTGCACCTGCACCTGCACTGTCGCCACCTCAGGGACATGAGCGCGTTGTCTGCTAATCGCAAGTGGAGTCTGTAGCTCTGACGTTTGGCTCAAGAGTTGGCTCTACAACAACGCGTGGCGCACGTGTACAGGCACCTTCACACAAGTCGAGCCTCAGCACAGCGACGTCCTGTGCTTTTAGTTCACGCAAGTTGCGTGGCACTTATAGTCTGGTGCATCAATACGGGGCGTAGTGGTTGCCTTTCCAATGGCGAGTGGCTAACTTAGCTTGGCGCTTACAGCGCCGAATTTGGTGCTTAAGATGGCGCTTAGCTACGTAAATGGCGCCTAGTCAAGCGCCACTCTCCTGACTGACGCGTCCGGGTGTGGCATGATGTCCTACCTTTTTTTCCCGCAGTGTTGGCTACCATACGGCTGGGCATTTAGGCACACGCAATGCGGACCCGCAGGGTGGGCCATTCCCCCCCGCCCTAGCTGCCCCGCGTCGCCGCTTACGTAGACGTATACGCAAGCGGCCGCGGGTGCCTCCCCAACGCCGCAACCTGGTGGCCGTCGGGCGGTACCGGTGCTTGCAGAACTCAAGCTGCAGGTGCGCACCGACTGCATCTGCTAGCTCGCTCGTCGGTGACTCACGTCGGACGGGGGTGCTCCGAGTGAGTCACGGCGCTACGCTCGTCGCGCCGGTGACCTGCTTCTAGATTATACCCTCTCCTACGGTTGACGTCAGATGCCAGTGACCCGGCCATGAGCGACGTCGTTCTCGCGGCATTGCCGCATGTACAACTTGAAGGCCTCCTGCCTGAACATGTCGCGGCGATGACGGTGGTGCCTTTCCTGGTTCAACTGGTTGAACAAGTTGACCCCTTCTCTGCTCTCGCGGGTGCCCGTCTACATCTCCGCCGCACCCAACACTTGTGCACTGCATTGGCTGCTCTGTACGTGCTCGCTGTGGCACACTGCTGTGTCGCTGGGCTCATCAGTGGTGAGCACGCCGGCTACCCCGACACAGCATGCAGCACGCAGCATGAGAGTATACTTACCTGTACTGCCGTTGTCACGTGTGCGGCCTGGCAAGGCCTGGGGCTTGGGTGATGGATGACCCTATTCGAATTCCGGCCTACCCCCTGGCTCCTCTCAACTGTATCATGCCCTCTGCATGAGACTGAGTCCTCCTTCTTGTCCGCCCCTGCTCGTAGGGGTGCTGTGGCCGATGCATATGCGCGCCCGGGTCTGGCGTGATGCGCGATTTTTTTTTGGTTGGCCATGCGCAGCGCACCAAGGTGTGATTTGGAACAAGGCTGGCCAGGTATCAGCGAGAGCATGCACGCCTCCACGCTGACTGCCACGGATGCCAACATGTATGTACAGCGCCTGCCATGCTGCAACGCTGCACGAATTCCAAGCACGCAGCATGCAGCTGCAGCGGAGCATGCGCAGTCTGACTTTCCGGACTCGCAAGCGAGCATGTCGTCGATGCAAAAATGTTCAATTGCAATGTGCACGTGCTTCATGACCAGCCCTTCCGACTCGTAGCTGCGATCGCAGTACGTCAGACAGCAGTGTTTGACATTTCGTAATTCGTATCAAATACGAATTCTTAAAAAACGCGTATTGAATACGATTAAATTTGGGAATACGGTTCGAGAAAACGCGGGAGTTGACGGACGCGCCAATTGACCTCACGCGAGTGCTTGGCGGTGGTTGGTTTGCGTGCGGCTGGCTTGACAATGTATCTATCCATCGTGCACAGACGGTATCAATGAAAGTCTATCTATGGGTTGTTATGCCGAGGCAATCCGCTCGGCATAACAACCCATAGATAGACTTTCATTGATACCGTCTGTGCAAGTCGCGAGCCTATAAATGGCCCCAACAAGGCTGCAGCCGGCGCATAGCCCTCCATCAACCGCACAGCAGCTTTTCCAGTTTTGGCAGCTGGGACGTATTTACGTATTCCATACGAATTCTTAAAATACGCGTATTCCATACGTTTTATCGAGAATACGCGTATTTGTCGACGTTAATTCCGGCAGCGAGGTACTGCCGACACCTCTCAGATGCTTGAGAGGTAATGTGGCATTATACATTGGGTTTGATGCGGATGCTGATCAACTTTATAACTTCGGTCTGGCTTGCGGCAGGTTGGATGTCGCAACTCAGCCTCGTCGCAACTCTAGGGCGCAGCCTCACCGTGTCACAGTTGATACTTGCCTGTTGATATCATGAATCAATTTATTCACTCTGGGTGTTTTCGACTCTGTCTTGATACGAGAGCAGTCTGAGTCAAAGGGCCATGCGCTCGCTTCCCACATATTACCAAGTCAAACCAGGCCAGTTCAGACCATAGCACGGTAAGATCAGATGCATTCGCCTCCATACACAAGATCATGAGAACACAATCATAATTGCACTGTGCTGGTGTGGAAGTTGAACTGGGATCAAGGGCAGCTGCAGCCTGGAGTTCTGAACCGCTGGTGTTGCGCCATGACAAGAGATTCGGCATGTGCAACTATCCCTGATACACTCGCAGCAGGTTTGATCTGTAGTAAAGTGTGCCAAACGTGAAGATACTCAACGTGGCCAGTATCTCTGCATTGAGATATCGCAGGCGCCACCAGATAGAGTTAACAAAAGAGGCCGAAGCCATCTGTATCCGATACATCGCATGCGATACAAGGCCAGGCATAAATATGTGAGTTAATTGCAGCTACCAATTGTTGCTTTGCTGGGTCTGTGCACACGCTGAGTCCGCGTGTACGGGTTGCCTGCCAGTCTGCAGCAGTATCGTCCGCAGCGTCGACACTCGGAATGACATACACGCAGATACCCACTGGCAACAGCATTTAGATGCTCAATGAAATCACTGTATGAGTGGGCGCAATGCAGTGAAGCGGCTGTAAAGCGCAGGCGCTGTTGACTGCAATAGCTGTCCCAGTACATATGCTGTTGCGTGCAAATGCCCTCACTAAAAAAACCATGATGTGTTGGTCTGCTAATTGCTGCAGAGGCATATGTGCGGCGCAATGAAGGGACGCGACGTTGACCAGGTGTGCGCGCCGTGGTCACCGGTCGCCTCGTTGTGACATTACATCCGCCTGGGCCCGCAGAACGCATCGAAAAACAAACAGCTACTTTATAAGATGTCAACCCAGGTTCTGTAACACCTTCGCGCCTTGCTCAGAGCCTAAAGATGACAATGCCTTGCCAGCGCTGTCATAGCTGCCATGCACCGAGCCGCGGCGGGAATGCTGACAGCTGCGTCATGCTAAGCGAGCCGATTTTAGGCGTGAGGGTGCGCAGCTGGGAGCTCGGGTACGCACACCTCGCGATCGACTCCTAGGCTAAGCTTCGGGGCCCGCGGGGGTCCCGTACGGTACCCGTTCCAAATCGGTGGCACGTGTCTATTTCCAGGTTATACAGTAATACAGGATTTCCGGTTAGGTGCAAAAAACGAGGGGAACTCGTTTTTTATTGTGCGCGCCGTCAACGCCGTCAACTGGCGCAATGGGTATTTTCGCGCTAACAGCTGCCAGTGCAGCCGCGCTAACAGCCGCTTCGCACGCTCCAAACCCAAGATTGCCGTCACGCTCGAGCGCTTCGCATGCTCGAGGGCACTTCCCCGGATGGCGTCGATCCCTTCCCTCGCTCGCACAGCTGTGCACAGTGGCCCGGGTCGTGTTTTTGGCGCACACCGATGCACTGCGCGCGCGCTAAAACAGTACTCGCGTTGTTTCCACCCCAAACTCCCCGGGCAAGCCTGGCAAACACCAGCTGCTCCCACCGCGGATCCCGGACAGGCGCGGCTGCCCAGCGTTTCACTTTTTCTCAACTCTTCTGTCCGTCGACGTCGTTGCCGTTGGGATGTAGAAGCCTGCCTCAGAATTCTATCCAGACGGTGGACCTCAGGACCTCATCAGACGGCGACGCCCCGGGGCCCACAAATGTGTCAATAGTTCGACGTGCTTAGATGCCACGTTGACTTAATTCAATCGGTCGATTCGAGACGTTCGAGGCTAACTGCAGGTGTACTTCACGTGGCACGAGTTCATAGTGTGCTCAGAACTGATTCCGCGGCGCTTGGAGGCGACTCCGGTGTACTTATCGACTCCCCTGGCCCTTCACATGCAGCTGCCCGGCCGACTGGGTGCTGCATCTGCGCATGATGTACAAGTGGCGTCATATTGCATGCATTCCTGGGAGAACCATGCATATGCCGCCGCCGACCGTCGGTGACCGTGGGACCGTGACCAGGCAGAGACCCGCGCAGCAGATCAATTGCAAGCTGTAGGGCTGCCCAAACGGCTACGCCGGTGTTCTGACTGACAAGCTCGTCTCGCAGGTCGCAGCCACGGAATACGCGTCATCACGCCGGGCTGGTAGTTGATCAACTTCGCATCCCGCCACAGCTCGGCACATGATCGACTAAATCCTCAGAATCCAGCCGCCATGAAGCCGGCACCCTCAAGCAGTCACTCGCGCCACCGATCATGCCACATATCATCTCGCGAGTGAGTGAGCCCGTGACGACGGCGTTGCCGTCAAAGCCGCATGTGCAAGGAGATTGCCCAGCGACCCAGTGTGGCGCAGGTACATGTGATAATCTCATTGCCACGCAAACGTCAAGCACTCGACCACTACGGCATGTGCACAGACAGGTAGGCGGACAGCGTGGCAGCTTGGGCTCTGGCATGTGTCACGCAGTAGGCACAGCAGGCACACACACATTACTCCGCACAGACCGAGGAGACACTCAGATACAACACAGACAATGGGGTGTGCATGTATGGCCATTACATAAAACAAACCCTAGATCTCACTGCCCCCGCAGGCACCTCTGACCAACTACAGCAAACCAAAGCCAACACGGCCACGGCCGCTGCTCTCTACGGCTACCATCCACTACTCCGGGCATGCTAGGCTGCAGCTACTAGTAGGCTCAACGGGAGCCAGACGACGGTATGCCTGCTGCCGATAAATAAAAACAGGCTACTTCCCCACCTAAACCATATCCTACGCACCGACTCACAATCAGCATCAATGCGGACCAACATCACACCCCGCACACAGCACGCGGAGCACACACAGCGCTCCCGGCCAAAGCAGAAGCATAAACTCTGCCTGAAGGGGAATGTCACGTACTCCCCCAGCGTCGCAACCCCACACAGAGACCTCTCCCAGCTCGTGTCGGGTTGCGCAGCGCCCCTGGCCATTGCAGTCCCGCTCGTCAGTCCAGCGCGGCAGCGGTGCCAGGCCACATCGTCCAACCGCGCTGGGCCTTGCGCCACACAGACCGCAAATAATCATCACATTTCCTGGGGAAGCTCTCATCACTCTCCCAGCGCAGGCATACGTTGCCTCCATTCAAGCACAGCGCATCACAGCATGCACACCCGGCGCGCCCGAGTGTGGCAGGCTGCACCACCAGTCGTGCCCCCCTGCCCCTCCTTCCCCACTGGCAGCACCGTTTCACACCCAGCCGCCGCTGACACATTCCCAGTCCGCAAACACTGCAGGTGTGCGTCGCGCCAGATTGCCCACTGTGGCAACGACCCACTGCTCAGGCTCTGAGCAACGCCTGTACAAGTGACTACTGTACAAAGCGCATCCAACGCGTGCATGATGCCCATGCAACCGCCGTGCGCGAACACAGTGTGGCAAGCGTGGCCACAGGCACAGCCTGAGCCTTCGTGTGCTCTCGCGAAACAGCGCACATTGGCAGTTGCCCAAGAGCAACAGCCACGCCCTGCCTTCTATTCTCGGCACGGCCCCACCACACCAGCGCCACGTGTGCCCAGGGCTGCACAGCACGCAGCACAGCCCACACACACACACATGGCCGTAATCATAGATACACGCGCCGCTGCAGCTAGCCAGATGGATCGCATGGATCGGGCTCAACGGAAGCCGTTCGATTCGATTAGAACAGGCCATGTGAACTTGTGGCCGCCGCATGCAATTAACACACGGCCCCGTTCACGTGGCCCCCCACCTTCTGAGCGCAGCGCAGCGCCCCCACAAGATTCACAGCAGTTGCCCCATGGGCTATCACCCCACTGTGGCGCCCTTTCCGAAGTGGAACCCCGCGTGCCAGAGAGACGCAGACACGTTGGAGGGTCTGTGCTGGCACTGCAAGTGCAGCACAGCAGGGCTCCTCAACGCCAGATGCAGCCCAGAAATCAGCGCCTGAGTGGCTACAGGTCACCAAAGGTGCTGTGCTGGCTCATGGCCTGGAGACTCTGCAGCAGGGACGCTGGTACATCATCGGGGCCCTGCATGGCAGCATGAGGCTGTTGTAGCAGCATGCCGGGGGGGGGGGGGGCATAAATGGATGAATATCTCAGAGGAGGCCACATTGGCGTACAATGCCCGAGTGACTGAACCACGGCAGGGACTATCAGCAACAGTAGGTACCCAACGGACGAGCGGAAAGTATTGTGAACAGCAGAACAGGAATAGTGCAGATATATTGAACGGAAAATGATGTAGATGAAGAACGCACGTTCGTGAATACCGCATTCCCTGCAGCGGCGACACCTGAGGCGCTGTTTCCCGAGATGCCAGTCATGCTAGTCTGGGGGGTGTAAAGACCGATTCCAACTGCAGGAAAATGTGAGGCTGTATTACACGTGAAATTATTTGCGTCGGAATAATCTGTCCGTCCCCACGAGTCGAGCTGGTCCCAGTCCGGTTCGAAGCCTGCGTCCGGAAGGCCGAAGTCTGTGCCGGAGTCAAGGACGCCATCTTCTGTATGAAATGCGGACGTAGCAGCAGAGTTCAATCTTTGGCGTGTGGCCTGCATGCACCAGCCGAGTGAGCACTCGAGCAAGATTTCGCTGGAGGAGGGCGATGACTGAGTTGTCGTAACACATAACCGACATGACACAGATGAGCTATACGAATCTCATTCTTAGGATCATGCCATTGTTTGCATTTGCTTTGGGAAGTCAAACGTGTCCAAGGCATGCCATTGGTTGCGCCAGTCAACTGTTCGCAAACCTACACAGTGAGGCACAGCCTACCATACAGTTGCGGAGATACCGTCTGCCAATGTGTGTACAAGAAGTCATACCTGTGAGACACGGCTGCCATCCATGCTGCATTCGTGCGATCTCAGCTTCCTGGTGGGCAGATCTTCTCGAGACGCACGTCTCACGTCAAACCGGCCCATAGTCAAGTCACCCGTTTGAACATCCTGAGCTTGCGCAACGCTTAAGGCGTGATCGCCGACACATGCGAGACTCCGCTGCACATACATGCAAAAGTCACGCAGGCGCACGCTCATGCTCACCTTGGACACGATGTGATGCGACAGTATATGTTCTGTACTCGCAAGGAGCTAACTAAAATATCGCAAATGCAGTCGTAGGGCACAAATACATGCCCTACGACTGCGGAGGGTGTTCTGCGCACCTTGTTGGAAAGCAGCCCCACCGACCGATGCACGCACTCCTGGTAGAATGTCGGGCCATACTGTTGAGCTCGAGCCAGCCAATCCCTGACTGCCACTGCCCTGTGTGGCAGCGGCAACGCGCTCAGCTCCACCACTTCGGTAACCATGCGATCCCTAACGGAGCAGGCCGCGGTCGGGGGACCCTGTTGCGGCTGTGACAAAGCAGGGCCACTGCCGACTGCTGGATGCATATCGGAGCCGACTTGTTATATCTGCAGCTAGTTTTAATTGTGACCTTGGTTGCTGCAGGTGTTGACCTCAGGCGCAACAGATCTGTCGCGGGATGCTGGTTCTGCTGGAAGAACGGCACCTGCTGAAAGCCAAAGCACGGCCAGCCGGGAGGAATATGTCTAGTAATATGCAAAGGCAAAGGCAGACATCTATAAGCTGATGAGATGCGCTAGGCCTTCCACGTCGTGCTGCGTGAAAAGGAAAGCAGACGTGTTCATACTGGCCATAGGTGATGACAGACACAAGTGCAGGCTACACTGCAGCGGCGACACGGGGCCAGGGCGACTTCATATGGCTACTGCATGCTACACCCTCCTCGGTGGCTTGTACACCGCCGCGCCCAGCTCATCGCGCAGACGCTGGGGCCTCCCGGTGGCGAACTGTCCACTGCTTCCGCACATGTGCATTGTGCAGCATGAATGAGAAGCGAACTTGCAACACGAACTGAGGTCACCGTCACCAACGGCTAACCATCCGTTAGCACCGTCGACATGAAGCATCATTAACTGCTATCCCGCGCGCGCAAGCTTACAGTATGCATATGCAGGCTCACAAGTGTTCACTGCAGTGCACTGTGACAGCCGAGCCACTGGCATGCATGGCCATGCCGCCGGGCGAATCCATATGGATTCATGTCCAGCTGTCCAGCTGGATACAGCGTCATGACGCTGCAGCGTGTTTGCCAAAGTGTCAGATCTGTATATGAGTATAGTGTACTATGCAGCGGCTACGGGCCACGCCGGCCAACTGACGTAATGCGTCAATTGCAACATGCATCGGCCCAGGCATACATGCCTGCCTCAGGGACCAGATTGTCGCTCGCCGCAGGTAGTCCACTCCGAGTCAGATGGCTTTGGCCAGGTCCTCAGTATACATCATACATCAGTATATACAGTGATCGCCATGCATGGGGCGCGTTTCAGGGGATCCGAGCGGATCCGCTAGCCGCTGTGTACACCGCACAAGCATGCAACCCTATAGCTACCAGCTAGGCATGCGTTCCTTGCTGCCTGCAGTTGATGTGGTCTTACTGGCTGCTGTGCACCTGCGTGTGTGTCTGCCTGCCTGCTCCTTGTGATAGATCAGGGCCCCAGCAGCGCACGTGCGAGTGTACATAATTCAAATGCACTTCTTTCATGTCTCAATAATACACCTCCAGCCTGAGGTACCAATGTGAATGTACACACTGAAATTGTTGAAGGCAGCAACAATGGGCATGTCATCCACGAGCTGACGCCTGTGCAAAATTAATTGATAACGGCGTGAAACAGGCGTGAATGGTGTGAACGGCCTTGGCCATGGGTCCTGTGTGAAAGCATTGTCATGCATGCCTGCCTAGTTTGTCCATCAATTGGCGGAGCATACCCCTGTAGCGTTTGCCATTTGCAGATCCTCGGGCGCGGTCGGGAACGCATGTGTAGCACGCATATACTGTGCTGCGTATCTGCTATACGGGCATGCATGGCCAGCACGGTCACAGCATCGCCGTTGCTGTTGTGTCTCTTTTGCCGTCGGGGGCCGGCCGTCCCGCACACGGCCGCAAGTGCCGCTGCGCTCTGGCGGCGGGTCCCCGCGAGGCCTGCATGAGGCGTGTGGTGAGGCAATCGCAGCGCGCAGCAGGGCACAACTTGTCAAGTGGTGTGGCCTTGATGGTTTCTGCTCCACAACTTGAAGGTGGCAGAACAAGAGGACAGCCTAAGC
>JALKAD010000051.1:0-22827 GCA_024500015.1 Ulva compressa | reverse complement strand
CTGGCGCTTATCTGGCCTTTCATGGCGTGCTGAGCAAGGCTCAGCACACACCGACTGAAAGAGCGGATTCTGTAGAGATTTAAATCCGAGTCCGACATGCCAATCATACCATGATGGTATAATATGCCCATAATATCGGATGCGCCGATGTGTACCACAGTCCGCGCGGCCCGCCTAATTGAGTTGCACACAAGCTGACGCACGGGCACAGCGCGCCGCGGAGGCACTGCCACCGGCCACTGCACGCTCTGCAGGCGCGCCAGGGCCGGGGCGGGCGCTAGAGGGGTTGGCCATGGGCATCCCCACGGGAGAGGCGTTCGCAGCAGATGGGGTGATCCCTGCTCGAGGCTTGCGGCCGCTCACGCCTGTCGGCAGCGCCCGGCGGGCCGCGGAGCCTGCGGCAGCATGAGCACAGCGCAGCACGAGCACAGCGCAGCACACCGCAGCATGAGCACACCGCGCCGGGGAGGCTGATGCAGCCCACAGTCACGATGGGGGTCAAATGCAGACGTGCGACGTCGGCGCTGGGCCATTGGCCTGTACATGCATACATACCTGGATTGAGAATTCCTTGCGGGGGCTCAGTGCGGCGACAGTGAAAGGAAACGGGTTTGTGATCAGAAAGACCATGTCCAGGGTAGCACGGCTCACGGGTGCGCAGTTTGTGCCAGGTGATCGCCTGGCCGGCTCGCATCTGCTGGGTAGCATGTGAGTCTAGAATCTAGTTGTACATTTGCTTGGTGCGCTGGCTCGGAGCCCCTCGATGTAAGAGTACACACCTATGCATGGTATGTGGAGCAGCCCTCTGCGGACCCATGCACTAGCCACCGCCACGGCGTCGCGTCCCGCCCTCCGCCTTTCCAACAAGTTGTGTACCCAGAAATGCACCGATGGACGCATCGATCGCAGCGGAACGGCTGCGGCACTGGTTCTGCATCTGCCACCGCTCAGCGCTGCTTTCGGCGGCCGTGCCTGCCGGCCCCGGTTCCCGCCCTCTATGGCTGTTTCTGCAGTCCTCTGTGCTCCGATGGCACCGCCGGCAACGCCCCAGGTGCCCCCTGCAGCCTCTCGTCTGTTCCTTCATGATCAGCTGCCTCTGGCAACTCTTCACAACTTGAAGTGACCCCCGTGGCCACCCACACCGCCGTGCCCAGCAGCACCGTGCCCAGCAGCACCGTCAGTCAGTCCATCAGCCTCGACACAGCATGTGCTGCCTCCGCTGCTGCGCCGATCGCATGAATCGCGAATCGCACTTAGCACACTGACAGTGCTATGTACGCTGCAAGCTGGGCAACGGACCCTGTAGCGCAGCACCCTGTAGTGCAGCACCCGGTAGCTCAACACCCTGTACGGCAGCACCCCCTACTGAAGCAGCATACCCTAGAACCTCACACCCTAGAAGAGAACCTCCTAGCACAGAGCCTCTAGCACTGCTCCCCCTAGCACAGCACGCCCCAGCACACGATGGGCGCCGCACCTGACAGCAGACAGGCCACCGCGTGCTCATGCCTCGGCTCCTGCTGCGGCGTT
Source organism: Ulva compressa (assembly GCA_024500015.1). Classification (NCBI taxonomy): domain Eukaryota; kingdom Viridiplantae; phylum Chlorophyta; class Ulvophyceae; order Ulvales; family Ulvaceae; genus Ulva; species Ulva compressa. The sequence continues at coordinate 21,297 of JALKAD010000051.1, read as the reverse complement.
CTGTGCCGCTCTTCCTCGCGGCTCTTGCTGCAATGCGCACAGCGTGCCCAACGGGCACGTAAGCCATTTGGAATGCTTGCAAAAGACCTGTACAGCTGGTCCTCAGGGGTATTGGCCACCTGTACAGTGCAGCCATGGCCGGACCATAGAGCATTCCGAGACCACGTATACAGGCGACTGTGGCAGAATGTGCACTGTGAGTCTACGATGTTCGCCCGCAGCAACATGCAACGTCACAGCCTGCACAGTCTGCCACAGCGGCCGAGGCCTCGGAACTGTCAGCGGAGAGATGGCGGCAGCAGAGGCCTTTTTGGTGGACAGTCTACAGCTCCGGCAGTGCTCACTGGCTCTCCCAATCCTCAATGCCTTGTTCTTTGACCTCCGACACACAGCCCAGCCCACACAAGTCCGGCCACCAACCCGATAGTTGGAATCCACGAGACCTGTCCTACAATCTGGACTATATGTATATGATTAAATTTGCTTGTCTCTTGGAGGCTCCTGGGCAGAGTAACACCTGCGCATAGCTCCTTTGGTGGCAGACAACACCATGGCCATGGCCCACGTCTGTACGGGTCCCTTAACACAAACGAATGTGCACTTGATTTGCTAATTGCTGCACCTGAGCTTGTATCACGAGCTTGTATCATAGACTTCCGGTTCCACCGAATTAACCTACATACGTTATATTCCACATCATGGCCCTTGACGACACTGGCAGCCATGCTGGTTGGCCAATCAACACCTGGCCTGAGCCCTCATCCTGAGAGGCTCCCGGCCGGGCCCGGCCATGGGTTACATCAGGGCTTCATGTGAGATATACTGATATCAGTTGATGACTGCCTAGCCCTCCGTGACTGTGCAGTCAGATAGCTTCAGCTCATGGAGTCTTCAGCCTGCCCAGCTGGCGCTGCATCCGGAATGGTTACAGTACTGTTCGGATCCTTGCGGTACTATTCGGATCCTTGCAGTGCTTAGTAATTGGCCTGAACAAGCTGAACAAGGCCTCGAGTTGGCTGCACAGAACGCAGGGCCATGGAAGCCGCAGGGCCATGCAAGCCAGACTTTGTTACACAGTGATAAATCTAGGACCCAGCAGCGCCGAGGCAACAGAGCAGTCATCAGGCAAACAGACAAACCATCACACGCCCTAACGCCACTCTCCACACGAGCTAATGCTAGAACGCCGGCACGAAAGCCGGCACGAGCGCCGGCACGAAAGCCGGCTTGTGTGCTAGACGGCTGCATCGATGTGTCCGAATGCGACTCTCGGTGTTGCGTGAAGTGATGCAATCGCCACTGTGCTGCCCTGCAGGCGGGCTGGACAGCTGACCTGCCAAACAGTGTGCAATGTTCAGCAAGGCCATCATTGGCTGTGCGACTTCAGCAGAGCAATCCGTGCAGCAGCTTCAGCAGATGCGCCATACCGCAGCTGCGTATAGCTACAAATGGCAAAAAGAGACTGGAAAGTCATGTTGTACCAGTCGTATGAACTCACGGTAGACGCTGCGACGTGGCATGCATCGAGCGCGCGGCCTGCCAGGTTTGCATAAGGAGGCAACACGAGCTTGATGGAGCGAGCTTGATAGCTGGTATGAGTTTGGCAGGCCTGATCTAAACGTAGAACTCGCCACATGATGATCAAGGCGGGGGCGTTGTGCACATTTGGCCTCGCTCGGGTGCCGCATACCTTTCTGTGGACGCACGGATCCGGAGCGAACGAGCGCTCCCTTCTCGCACTCAAGTTTGCTAGCATACGAATCGTGTAAATGCAGACGGTATATCAGCGCCCGCAGCATTCACGCAGGCCTGTTCGCTCAAGCAGCTGCAGGCCTCGCCGTGGTGCACCACCTTCAGCTAGCTGCAGGCTGGAGTGGACCAGCCGCTGTCGATCGCGTTCAAAGTTTGACGCTGCATGCACGTGCACGCTGCGTGCACGGTGACAGCCCTGCTGCTGGGGGTGACTCCATGTGCGCTGAATTTTCGCTGTTCTTCACGTGTACCTGTGATATGCATGCCGTTCGTTCACCGTTCCCCTAGCCACGCATGCATGACACACAAGCATGTACCCCTGGCCGTGGAGACGTTCGCTCGGGAAGAGCATCATCGATGCATCGGACTGGGCCAGCTTTGGGTTGTTCACGCACTCGGGGAGGGTTGGATTGTTGTTTATCACAGGAGCTGCCCGTGCATGCAGTGTTTGCATATTTGACTAATATTCTGGCACGGTGGCACCAATTGATAGTACACAGTGGCCCAGTGACTCCAGTGTCAGGTGAGGTGATGTGTGAGATCTACAGGCCCCCCCCACCTGCCTACACAGCCTCACGTTCTACCATTTGCTCATGCGGAGAGTGGCCTCGGGGCTTGTGATGCTTTGTCTGTTGGCCTGTCGACTGCTCTGTTGCCTCTGTTGCCTCAGCACGTGCTGGGTCCTAGATCTATCACAGTGTAACACAGCCTCACTGCCTCTGAGTGAGTCACTGCTTTTCTGCATGCAACAAGGCACACTGGCAGCCCACCCCTGTGCTAAACCATGTCACGAAACAACATCATGTACCATGCACCCGGTCACCCGCCTGAGCACTGCTGTTCTGCGCACTGAGCGATTGCAAGCTCTGTTAAAGCTTTCGCAAGTGGCCACAGAGACCAGGGAGCAATGCCACAGCCAGAGTTGTTGGACTGAGAGCACATACCCGCATGCCACCAACTTGGACCATGTTGGATGACCGAGTTGATGATAGCCACAGATGCAACTGCTCTCCACTATCAGTACCACTGAACAGTTAACCAGTGGTTCAGCATCTGTTTGGCACCATTGTCGATCATTCATGTTGGCCCGAAACACAACGCGCACCTGCCCAAAGCAGTATCACCATGATTGCTGCCTGATGCCAATGCGTAGCACTGGGCAGTCCACCAGCAAGAAGACTCAGCCTGATGAGGATAGCTATTGGGCAAAATCAAGGACCTTTGACCTCATTATTATGAAGCCAATAATGGTGGCACAGGTCCCCAAAAACGCGTGTAATGTCCCCGCTAAACAGCCTCATGTGGCATGCCCATGAGCACAACATGGATGTATTCCATGGATGTGCCATGGATGCGCCATGGATGCGCGCCATTGTGTGTGATCAGTGGTCATGCGCTGCTCCGCGACCCTGCAGCGCGCTGCTAGCTGCTGATCATGAGTAGCAATGGCCACTGGGGTGTCTGCAATCATGCTGCAGGAGAGGAGAGGAGAGAGAGAGGAAAGCGATGAGCAGCAACACGCGCAGCAGGGCCTGACCCACACGTAAGCAAGTACTTGCTGGTGAGGACCATAGTTTGTTTTTCTGTGCATGCGTTGGACAAGCGCTAGCGTCGTGGTCCCAGGACAGCACAGCAACATCGTCTTGCAGAGCTCTATAGCTATGTATACTAGTAGATACTAGTAGCACTGCATGCGCCTCGCCACCCGCACTGTAGCTGCCGCACAGTATAGTCCCCAGGCAGAGTCAAGTGCCTCCATGTTGTAATTATAAGCCAAGTGCCTGCATGTTGCAGTGACACAATGGTGGCCATGTCCAGTGTCAAAGGTTCAGATGGGAGTAGGAGGCCCACAAGGGGAAGCTGGGCTGAGCCGGACACCACAGCGGGAATTCGAAGCTGTGGCAGTGGAAGGCTGCAGCGTACGCGTCCGCAGAGGCGATGTCTGACCGCGCAGTCTGCCGTATGCCTGCAAGCTATCAAGAGATCTGCAGTTGACATGCATATAAATGCAGGGAAGAGGTGCCCGCCATGGATCCTCGCCGCTGAGTGCATCAGCGATCTCGATGACCTGCAGGGACGGTATGCGGTAGCATGGTCGCGTCGAACGACTTGACGACGGCACCTGCGGGTCCCGCGATGCATTGGGTGCAATTGGGCAGCACAGAAGCGACACCATCGCCACGGGCACGCCGGGTCTTCCACTGCGGCAATCAACAAAAGAAAGGCCACCGTACGTTTCCCAGGTGGTGCAGAGGGTGCATGTGCGCTGCGGCCAGGCGTGTCGCGCTATCGTCGCAGTCTGAACTGTTTAGCTAACCCGGGCTGGGTCAAAGCTCAAAGAATAGGCCGCAGTGGTCTAGGCTGCCGGGCGTCCTCCGCATAGACAACATCGGCTTGCTTGTGACACCTGATCTGACGCAATGTTGTATATGCGTGCATAGCTTCCTGCACGTGCAGCTGCCCTCGCTCCAACGCAGTCGAACATTTGTCATCGATATCGGCGGAAGTAGAGACCTGTGCAAAGAGCGCACGTTTGCATGCGACCGCAAACGTCTCTGCAGGTCGTTTAGACGTGGGTGCACTTGCGGAATTCACTCGTTGGATGCGGCCAGCGTAATCTGCAGAGGCGTGGACCAATGGGGAAGGTATGTGCACGTCCCGACTGGTGAATTCTGCCACGGCACGGTTGACAGCAACACTGTATACATCGAGAGTGACTGGGCAGTCATTCATCACCAGCTTGTATAGACTTGAGAGCCTGCCTCACGGGCCCCGGCACCCACCGTGCATGTTTAGCGGTCGCTCGGAACTCCGCGCCCCGCACTGTCGCTAACAGCCTGTTGGGAACAGCGCATGTAGAACGCAAGCATTGATTCAAAGCGTTGCTAGTGTGTGGGAGTGTCTCTGTGCGAAGTAGACGGACTATTGATCCAAACTCCAGAGCGTTTGCAAGCGCAGTCGGACTCACACATGTCCGCACAAGCTCGTCGGGCTGCAAGCACAGATGGATGCGCGGTCCACTGACACCAATCGCTCCCCACCCTCAAATCGATCGCGTATGCAAACCGTCGTGAATTCGCGGTCGTCGCGGCCAGTCAAACGGTCACATAATGCCAAATTCACAGCAGACGTGTTGACCTTGAATTCTCTTTGCCACCGCCATTCTACGCCTGAAATGATCGGATCCAACCCACAGCATTCGCCACGAATACATTTCTCGAGCAGTCAGGCAAGGCCAAGCGTGTTAAATCGGCACGTGTTGCAATACGGTCGCGCGCTCTTCGCTATCAACAAGCGGCTCAGCTGGCCAAGGTCCACGAATTTGCGCGACAGAAGCGTAAACATTCATGAGAATTCTCTCCGATAGTGTGGCTTAGAAAAGTGTGGAGGCACCGCTTTCTGACGCCAATTGCTGCATTCATGACGCCCACCCTCACCCCCTGCGAGCGTCACTCCTGCCGAGGGCTGCTGGCTGTCCCCTGGCATGCGCAGGCCGGCCAAACTCCGCGGTCTGAACCGCTTCATAAGCAGGAGCTCATGCAGGAGTCGATGCTGGACGGCGGATTCCCAGCCAGGCGGCGGATGCGGGACGATGGGAGCGACAGCGCACCCAACGTCACAGTTGTTACGACCGCCGTACAACTCCAAGCGGCTGTCGTCTCGGGCGCCGAACACATCGAAATTCGACAACACCTTGACCTGACGACCCTCCCGATCCTGGAGTCCAATTGCAGGAGGCCAATCGATCAGGACGACGCGATACTCGGAGCCGTCCCGCCCAGCGTGAAGTCAATCCGGGTGAGACTCACGCATACCTGCCCCCATTCCAGCAGCCTCCTCACTTCTGAGACCTACCCTGCCGCGCTTCTTGTCAATTTGGTGGCTCCAATAGGTCGCAGGGGCTGCGCCACGAGCCAATCGGCTGAAGCACTGAGCTCAGCTGAGCTCGGGCTGTGTCTACACGTGCCTGCCCGCTGCGTTCCGTTCACGAAATCCATACGCATGCCTGCAAACCGCGTATCGTCTATGAGCTGCAACCGTACAGTTCAAGCCACTCCCGCTGCCACACTCTGCGTACCCGTGCATTAATAAATACATATTGAGCCCATGCACAGTGTCGCGCTGCTGTCTCGACCGGTACCCCTACAACCGATCCAGAGTGACACCTCACACGGCAGGCCATTCCGGAGCAAGCTTTGTCGGTACGACCATGTGTAGCCCAGCTATGCCTCGTAGATGCCCGCCTCCCGTGATCTGACAACACCGCCACGGGCCCGCTCTGTCTCGCAGTGCTCGCTCTCCCGGGCGGTGCTGCACCTGAAGCCACACTCTATCTCAGTGTAACGTATACACCTGCCACATGTGTGTCTCTGCGCAGCAGCTGCTGCATCCGTGAACGGCTGTACAGGTGTAGCCACAGGCCACAGGTAATTCAGTTTACAGGGCAGTAACTCAATTTACATTTACATTTACAGGGCGACCGCGGCAGTGTGAGTGACTGGCATTCATGCATGTGTAGTGACTTTGACTGGGTGCGTAGCAACCACGGCTGCCCCTCCGCGGAGCTCCGCGGAGCTTCGCGTCCCCCACGCATCGTTACTGAATCCGCGACAGCACAGCACAGCACAGCACAGCACAGCACAGCACAGCACAGCACAGCACAGCACAGCACAGCACAGCACAGCACAGCACAGCACAGCACAGAGCCACGCGTGCCCGTGAACCAGCTGTACCGTACGTGTGGCAGGCTTGCAGCTGGAACTGTAATACAACGACCGCCAAACTCTCTTCCGCACGTTTAATGAACATGAACACATTCTGTAAGGCGCATGCCACTTGCAATTGAGGAACTCAGAATTCTCTCGGGGAGATGAGGCGCTGTTCCGTTGCGACACGCAGCCGGTTTCCAGTCGCATGTTGCCCCCCCGTAATGAGTAGAACCAAGGCTAAACCACCCTCAGGCCACAGGTCACAGACTTTTGACCCCTTCGGCTCCTCGTTCCCGGGTCGCCGGAGATCATGATGTCAATGGCCTAATCGGCCTCGGCAAGTAATTGTATGTACACTTGCATTTACAGGCGCTGCTGTGTGCAGGGCAAGTGCACCACTGCGCCGGCGGGGGGCACGTTCGGGCTTGACGCGGCCGTGCCGCTGCTGCCGCTGCTGCAGCAGCAGTGCCTCCTCGTGACGGACGGCGACGTCATGCAAGTCCTCGGCGACCTCTGGCTCGACGGCCTCTACCTCCGCATGCGCAGCACCGTGCGCTTCCGCACGCCGCAGCTCCTCCTCGTGCGCGGCCGCGGCGGCAGCGGCGGCGCGGATGTCGGCGGCGGCGCGGACGGTGCGGGCGGGGGTGGGGGAGGCACGGGGGCGGGAGGGTGTGGGGGGCCGGAGGAGGGGGGAACGCTGTGGATGACGTTCTGCACAGTGCAGGGGGAGCAGCGGCGCGGCGGCGGGGGCGGGATCGTGGGGCTGCAGGCGCTCGGCAACGTCCATGCGGCAGGTGCGCGCCCGCTGCGTGCTGTGCTGTGGGCGTGTCACGACTCATGACTCACTGACAGAGTCATGAGCCACACAGCTAGTACGCTCAAGAGTCCAGTGACACATATATACGACGTCCTAAACCCTACAACCCTGTGGGTCAGGCGCTTTTCTAGCGCTTGAGAGAGCGCCCTCTGCTTTGAGCAGGGGGGTGGGGGAGGGGGGGTGATGAGCTGCGCTTGCGGTATCGCAAGGGGCGCCAGGTGAGTGCAGCATGCATCTTTGCAGCTGGTCTCTCCACGCCACTCCACACACACGCCACTCCGTCACCCAGCATGTGCGATCCAGGTCGCTGATGCATGCATGCTGTCGGCGTCATAGTTGTAATGTCTGGCAACAATCACGTCACGCCCCGTCAAATCTAGTGTCAATTTTCGGCACAGTCACGCAAGATTTTGAGATGTCGCCGGCGCGCCACCGGGTGTCAAGCGGTCTACTCTTCCCTCCAGCTCACTCGGTGCAAACTGGGGCCATGGGGCAAAGCAAACTGGTGTAAAACTCCTGAAAACCCCCAATTTTCGCTCGCTCCGCTCGCGCGCCTGGTGACCTGCCGCACATCGTCACGCGCCCTTTCACAGATCGTGCCTCCCCCTTTCTCTGACAGTGTCACGGCCACGATCGCATGTTACCAGACATTACAACTATGACGGTACGCGCGCGCTGCGTGCTGTGTGCTGCCACTGACATTGCGTGCTGCGCGCTGCGGGATGCTGTCGTATGCGCAGCGTGCCACACCTGAGTCTTTCGTGCGAGCTTATGAGCGTGCTGTGAATGCTAGCGGCCGGCCACGCAGGGCAGGTGGCAACAACACGGTACACCATCGCTCCAGCGGCATGCTGTGCATGCTGTGCATGCTGACGTGCTGCCGCCATGCAGAGTGCACATTTGCAAACCTTGGCGGTGGCGCCAATGCGGTAGAGGTCACGGCGCCCGGCGCGGCGGCCTTCAGCAGCTGCAGCTTTCGCGAGAATGTGATCGCGGCGAGCGACGCTGCTGTAATTACCGCACGTGCCGCCGACGCCCGCCTCGAGGGCTGCACCTTTGCCGGCAACTCTGGCGAAGGGCACCTCCTCATGGTCGGCGCTGCGGAGGGCCACAGCACGCAGCAGGCCCGCGCGGGCAACGCGTTTTACAGCGACGAGCCGCAGAACGTGTGTCTGGAGGTCGCGCTGGAAAGCTGCGCACGATTGGGCGATGCGCCGGGGTGCGTCGCTGAGGTGGTGAGCCCGGTGCTGACGGCCCCGGCATCCCAGTGGCCACCGGCGGACCCGGTGCTGTCGCCGGACGACCCCTGGTTTGAGGGAACGCGCAAGGTGTGCACCGGCTGCCGAACTTGCTTTCCCAACTTCTCTATGTCAGTCGGCGTATACCCACAGTCTGTTTGCGCGTCAAAAGCCTGATTGCCTCGCCGGGCTTGCTGCACGTTGAACCCGCGGGCTCGCCAGTCCGCCGACATCGCAGGGCGCTGAGTCTGCGGCAGCAGGCGGCCGCTGTGCGTTTGATGGTGCGCCGATCCGCCTGCTGTGTGCTGTGCTATGCGCGGTCTGCATCTGAACGGCCCCCAGCGATGCAGGACGTGTCGACGATCTTCCGCAGCGGCGGCGGCCGCAGCACGCAGCGTGCGAACAGTATGGGCGACTGTACCCCCGCCGGCCCCCCCGCCTCACCGTCCGGCCTCGGCCGCGTCGGCGCGATCATCGTCATCGCTGCGGCGGTCGCCGCTGTGGCGGCCATCACCGCTGCGGCCACGTTCTACTTCCTCCGCCGCCGCCGGCGGACCCCTCCGCGCGGTCTGCATGAACAGGTGCGCCGGCCCCCTCATATCCCCGCTGACTCAGCGCCACTCCCCTCATGCTCAACGTCGTCCTCGAGCCGTGTGACACCAACGTACTGCGCCAGCCCGACGTGCGTGCTGCGTGCTGTGTGAACGCTGTGGTACCGCCACCGGTCCCTGCAGCCAGTGTGTGATTTTGTATGATTTTGTTAGGGCCATGCACATCGGTCGCGCGGAGGGGCCCGAGTGGCGGCTGCCCACACAGCAGCCGCAGCAACTCTGGCACCGGCGCCCTGCTAGCACCAACCACTGGACTTTATTGGTCTCTAGTGACGAGAGACATGCTACCACCACTCGTGCCAGGCCCAGCTGGTCCGAAGGCCTCATGCCGTGCGCTGTCAATTCCGTTTGCCGTTTCACTCTCACCGTTTGACCACATCTGCACAGCACAGTAGACATCGCAGCGCGGCACGCACGGCGTGAACCATGCATGTTGCCATTCCGCAAGCCTCCCGTGTCGGCCTCTCTTGTGAAGGCCTGCTCATCTGCCCGTGCGGGCGTCGTGCAACACGTTTTGCACTTGAACAGGCGGGCATGCGTCAACCCCGGCATGCACGCACACACACGCGCACACACACACAGGCTTGGCTTGCACATCGTGGCTGGTGTGTCCGGAAAGGCAGCAGTGGCGGGCAGGGTCCGTCCGGTTGCCGAGTTGTGAGGTAGTGCGTCGGATGTGCTACTGGCATGACCACCACCGACTTAGTAACGACACTCTGTAACCACACACAGGCTCATGCAAGCTGCTGCGTCCCTGACGGCTACTGTGGCTGCAGGGCAAAGAGGTGCAGGCGTCTTCGGTGCTCCATGTGCACCTATAGACACATGTCCATTTGTCGCGCAGCAGTCACCTGCCCCCCCCACCCCCTGCTTTCCCAAAGCTGCCGCGTCAATGCAGGCAGCGCGCTTTCCATTGTCAACGGGAAGTCAGTAGCAGGGCAAGTGTAGGTTGAGGCCTTCCTGGTGTAGATCTACACCACCTATAGAGGTGTGTAGAGGAGCGTTGTGATGTGAGACAAGATTTAGGAGACAGCTGTAGCGTATTGCCCGGGCAGCTGCCGCGCACAGACAGAGCGGGCCAGGTCGCGACCGGTCGTCCATGCTGTCGAGTAGCCATGCATGCATGGGAGTGTGTATAGTTTTGTGGGCTCCGAATGCCACGTGTGGCCCTGTCCGGCCGCGAACAGCGGCCAGGCCGCATGTCTTTTTGGCAGGCTCGAGCTCCCAGCAAGCAAGGATCTCATCTGGCTTGACAGCGGCTTGACGGCACCAGGCTGCGTCAGCTGCAGTACCAAACTGCTGGACTCTGCATGCAGCCCGTAAGTATGCGTAATCATGCATCGAGATGGCACGCAGCAGGGGGGGTTTTTTTTTGTGTTGGGTCCAGGCGCTGTGGCAAGCAAGGATGTATTTAACAGGGTGGTTCCAGGTGTTTGAGCACTGTTGAGGCCTCCCGCAGCCAGATCATCAGGTGCTGCTGCGGAGGCTGCCCAGGCTCCCATGGCCGTTCCCTTTCAGCCTCGTTTGTTGACCGATGGCTGGCTCGTGTCTGGTCTGGGTAGATCGTGGAATTGTAGGTCGTATCAGCCATGGTAGTCATATGTGTTCATGTTGTGGTGTATGTTGTGGAGCTGGTCAGCAGGCCGGCGTTCAGCCACGCGCCGCCGCTTCCAGTTATGGACCCGAGTGTGACAGCACGCGCACGTGCTGCATACGCACAGCACCGCGGTGTGCATGCTGTGCACGCTTGCATGCTGTGCATGCGCGTTGGTATTTTGTACATGTTGAATAGTGTGGGTGGGGCAGTTTGCAGTATGGTGGCTGCCTTTCTGCTTTGTGCGTTGAGTGGGCTTTTGGGGTGCCCCTGTGATGTAAGCTTGGCATACTGCACCATACCTGCACAGCACGCAGCATATCTGCGCAGCACGCAGCGTGTTTGTCTGTCTAGCCACGCACAAGCACAAGCCACGTCAACGTGCTGCCACTGAGGCGTGCCAACCCTCTGTGTGCTACTGGGTCCGTGGATTTTGCACACACTTGCGGCGCATGCTCATGTCCTTGCACATGTGGCTGCGTGCAAAGGCAGCAGCGCATGCATAGCTCCCATGACGCTCCTCTAAATACGTCTTCCTGCTGATATTGCATCGCGTTGATCACACATTGACCGATTGAACTGCGTTCATCCTGCGTTCATGCTGTTGTCCCGTGGGCGGGCCATGCGTAGCAGGCAGCCTTTGCTCCCGGACGTCGATCATGGTACAAACTGAACCTACTGGAAAAGATGGATGGTACAAACTGAAGACTGCGAGCCCTGCTTGGTGCGCAGTCAGCGGCGACAGCTCCTTAGACGAAGAGACGAATATTACACTTCGAAGGGGCTACAATGCGCAGACACCGGCAGCTGTTCGGCCCGCAGTCCGACCATCCATCCGCAGCATACAGCATTATTGTTTGAATGGATGCCAAGGACAACATCTGCAAATGCATGTGTGTCCCCCTCTCCAATTTATCTAGCGCCGAATCCGGCAATGGCGGCAAAGGGTGGCCAAGAGGCCGATGGGCTCTCCGGCAATTGGGTGTCCCCAATAGACTCCAGCCTCTCACGGGCTCGCACCCAACCACGCACCAGCACTGCACAGCATAGCACAGCGCAGCGCAGCGCAGCGCAGCGCAGCGCTGTTCAGCGTCCACCATGCCAAACGTGAAGCAAATGCAACCACGGGCAGCGTAACGCCATCAACAGCGTCGCTCAACCTAGATCCGAACCAGCTGCGACTCAAATGCCGGATAGACGCGCGCTATGCCGGGCTACTCAAGCACACAGCACGCCCCAGCGCACCGCAGCACATGCGTCGCAGCATGCGTGATGCTCAACACCGGCACACCCTCAGCAGACTCGCAACTCGCATCACGCCGACGAGCGGCGCAACAACGCGTGCAAGCTGGGACGCTGGGATGCATGCTGGGGCGCTGGGATGCATGCTGGAATGTAACTATAACAGACTGGCATCAGCCTGCAGCACTGCCTGAGCGGCATGCCGGTCAGGCAGTGCTGGGATACTCAGTTATTGGCCAGCTGCATGCAGAGGTAGCTATAGTGTCTACATGCCGTACGAGCCGTATGAGCCGGGAGGCCCGTCATCAGGCACGTCGCCCTCCGGCATGTCCGCATCAGGCATGTCAGCGTCCGGCATGTCAGCGTCCGGAATGTCCACATCAGGCATGTCCACGTCGGGCATGTCCGCGTCGCAGCCCTCAGGCACCCCGCAGCCACAGTCGCCGGGCTCCGTCTTGTTGGGGTCGGAGGGGCAGCCGTCGTTGCAGTTGTCCACACCGTCGCCGTCCGTGTCTGCACAGCACACGCACACTCTGCCTCAATACCGCCGCCATGCACCTGTGTTGAGCCACGGCCGTGTATGCATGTGTACGAGCGCTTCTTGTGCGTCGCCTAGATGTGCAATAAGTGCGCCATAGTGCTCTGACAGACAGCTGCAGCCGCTCAAACGCTGCTCACGATTCCAGAACCATGCACGGCCTACAGTCTGAGGCCTCTCGAGCCACTAGAGCCACATGTCCGTACATGCGTGGCTCACATGGCGCCGCCGCCGCTACGCTGTGTGAGGTCATGACTTGCATGCACGCACGCCCCCATGGGTGCACCCATGAAGGAGTGCATGGCACACATCCACTTTGAAACAGTCGACCTCAGTGCCTACTGCATTGACCAAACACCGGTCAACTCACAGTCACCACACATGCCCCGGCGTTGAACAAACACGCGCAAGGACCAGCTCACACAGCATGCAGCGGAAAATGCGCACCGATGGAAGTAATGACCTCAGAAAACAGTTCTGCAATGGCGTCAAAGTTGGATCCGGTGAAGATGATCTCGCTGCCGTCGGCGCGCTCGCTCGCGATGTCCTCCAGCCGCGGCATGCTCACGCTGCCGATGCCCACCACCGCGACCGTGACACCCTCAGCACGCAGCGCGTCGGCTTCCGCGAGCCGCGATGAGTCCTGGCCGTCAGTGAACACGATTGCGATGCGTTCGCCCGGCGCCGTGAGGCGCGTGTACACCGCCGTGAGGTCGTCGATGCCCGCGCCGATGTTGGTGCCACCGCCGGGCACGGTGAATGCGAGGACGGCGTCCGAGACGGCCCCGCCGCTGTTCGACGCAAAGTCGCCGGTGGTGTCTTGGAGGAAGGACTGGAAGGTGTTGACGTAGTAGAGGTTGCTGTTGGCACCAGCGGGGGTGTCCACCTCGGACGTCGAGTCGATGAATGCCGCGATCTGCACAGCACACAGCATGGCATGCCGAAAGCCTCCGCGCTGTCCAAGGAGGTGCAAAAGAAGGAGAGATCTCGATTGGGGGGCAGCATGAAACTGTATAATACCAGAACACAGGAATCTGACGACTGCCAGTGCTGTAAATTTCAGTACACGAACGCCACCTCGCCGGGGGGTGCTATGGGAGGGTACTTGTCAATTGACCATTTTGACTTTGCTCAATGGACGACGGGTCCCGTGCTCAAGGCGGGCGGTGACATGAGCTGGCCAAAACTTGTAGCCGCTGTGGAGACAATAACACGTTAACATTGCGGCCACAACGCCTGGGATGGTCGATTGGTGAGATGGGGGGGGGGAGGCGCGGGGGAGAGCTAGAGAGCTAGAGAGAGAGAGAGAGAGAGAGAATTCAAACCTGTTGGGTGACGCTCGGGAATTCGCTCTGCACGGAGCCAGAGCCGTCGATGGAGATGCCGATGGCGTTGCCGCCGCTGCACTGCGCCTGCGCTGCCGCACTGCCAGCGCTGGCGAGCGCGAGTGTGGCCGCGAGGAGCGCAGCGGGCGCAGCACGGTGCACGAGGGAGGCTGGCATGCTGAGACGGTGCGTGAGTGAGTCGAGGAGGTGTCCTGCATGAAGAACTTCTTGAAACCATGTGTGCCCTGATGCATTGCAGTACTGGCGTTCCACTTGCATGGATTCAGTGTGGTGATGTTGGGGGGGTGATGTTTCAAGCTCACAGAGGCTGCCACTGCCTGTCATGGTTTGCTCAGGTGCCCGATGGCCATGCATGGTATGGGAACTCTTGTGCAGCTGTCCCACCGTGCAATGTGTCAGCCTTGTACAATGTGTGTGTGTCCAGCTGCAGGCCTCATCGCACATGTTCGGAGACAGTGCGCTCCATGCATTGCACGGAGCAACAGTAGTAATAATATTGCCTCGTTGCAAGCCTTGCAGGGCCTTGCTTGAAGTTCGAGCCAGAGGCGCAGTGATCTGGTGTGAGGCGGGTGGACGCGTGTGCACACAGTCGAGTTCGAAGTTCACGGCTGACTGATCATCGATATCAGGAACTTGGACTTGGACTAGTACTGTGCTGCCACAGCCGCTGCCAAAAACGCACACAGCAACATTTCACACAACTGTTTCTGATCACGAAATGTGGATGTTGAATTACTGCAGGCACTGCACCCCTAGGCCTGCTGGAAGGTGGACCGATATGTATCGATGTCTCGATCGTCGCCTCAGGCTATTCGTACCGCACGGATCGATGTCGCAAGCTCGATTGCCAGCTCGCGATCGAGTCCGCCAGCGGGTCCTGCAGCCCTGATCACTAGGCCTTGGCCGAGCTTGCGCAACTGAGCAGCAGGGCTGGCACCAGCGCCAGTGCTAGCAGTCGCATGGCAGCTGACGCTGCGGTGAGCACGGGCGTGATCTTGCGTTGCCGTTCTGATACCAAATCCACCGATGGATATTTCAGGGATCCTTATAAGTAATTACACGCCGGGGTTGATAGCAACGGAACCGCGGCCAGCCCCAACACAAAGCTCAAGTTGACGGTAACTTATAGTGGGCCTTGAACTACTTGTGATACTGAAAGCCTGTAGCATGATGCACAAAAAAAACTAAACCCAATCGGGCATCACGCCAAACCCAAACCCAAACGGGCATCGACCGGGGCACCCATGCTGACAGGGGCGGAAGAACGGTCAACATACTCAAACACATATGCATCAGACAGGGTAGCAGAAGGGGCACGCGCAGGCTCAAGCAATGCGCACAACTCAGACAACCACACACATGCAACCACACATGCAACCGTTCCCAACGCGGCAGGCACACAGGTGGCACGGCAACGGGTGCAGACGCGCACAAGGCAGAAATCCGGGAAGCCGTGCCGGCCAGGAAAGCGGCCACAAGGCGACAGCAGAGGCCACGAGCGGGCTGGGCAGCCGCGGGGTCAAGGAGGAAAGGAACAGCGCTAGTGCACACAGTCAAAACACCATCACCGTGATGTGACACTCGGGCGCAATCGGCAATCGGCAATCGGCAATCGGCAATCGGCAATCGGCAATCGGCAATCGGCAATCGGCAATCGGCAATCGGCAAAGCACGGTCGGTGATGCATATGGCACGTGCAGCCACGCATGCAAGTGTTCAGGTACATCAATACATCACAGTGGTGGGTGGTGGTGGGTGGTGGTGGGTGGTGGTGGGTGCACCTGTGCACGTTGATACAGTGCCTAGCACTGTAGGCATGTGCATATGGCAGGGGGGCTCCTATACCTAGGTCTCCCTAGGAGGCCTTTTAAAAATAAATTTGTGAGGGGAGGGGAGAGGGGAGGCCTCTCCTAGGGGAGCTAGCTATAGGTCGGGACGTAAGCTCGCAGCCCTAACATCTTGGGGTACTACTACTACTAGCAGTGTGTTTGCAAATATGAAAGCATGCTTGCTCAAACATTGAGGTACTGTTCACAGCTACTGTTTACAGCTACTGGTTACAGATGGAACCACTTTTAGTTCCAGTGGCCTCATCTACTAATTGTGTGTAGCTCAGAAGGCATGACCGTAGCGACTGCTGTTGATCAACAGCAATCACAAGCTTAGGGGCTATAGTCCTCAGGAGGCTCTAGGTGATATCAGGAGGGCGCGCAGCTGTCTCAAACTGTTCTTTCCCATCACTTACTTGTTGTGTGCACTGTACAATGCATATATGTGTTGTGATAAAAATGCGCCTGCGTGCGAATTGCGACCTGCAGCCATGCATATCGACATCGGATGCCAAATCGATCTCTGCACGGGCTCACGCTTGGACGCGTTTGAACTGTGAGATTATTGCTGGTCATATGCATGATCCAGTGCAGGCGGGATCGACGCGACGGCCGTCGCGGCCCGCACGACTGTGCACGTGGTCCCTGCCATGATGAAACATTTCCAGTGCAGTATGGGCATATAAGGTTTTCATATGCCCGGTGGCGGTGCGCGTGTGCTGCGCGCAGAAGGCACGCGGTGCTGCACGCCGATAGCTGCACGCCGATAGCTGGCTGTATACGATATAGTGCTGTCGAACACTGGCAGTCCGGCATGCAATTCTTACAAACACATCTCCGCGAAATCAAAGCATACATATGCAGTGGTGCTAGCGTTTCGAAAGGCACACCTGAAGCTGTCGGGTTATTCAGAGCTGATCTGAAGATCTCGAGGTCGCGGTTACCGTGGACGTTGTGCACGCTGGCAGCTGCGAACAACTTGAAGTCGAAGATGGATCCGGATGTCCAGACTGTAGATGTACAGAGTGCGGCACGACAAATCTCTTAAACGGCAACAGGCTTCCAGCAACCGACCTTGACGTGCTCCAGGGTGAGTTTCTGGAGTTTATAAAGCTTGGCGTCTAGCGCGCATCATGCCATGCGCCCAGCGCGCTCTGCCTCGAACGCAGCTGCAGCCAGAAAACAGCTGCGCCACACTTCAGCCACTTCTTGTGGCATAGGTGGAGTAGCCATGCATGCGTGCGGCGTCGATACGTGTGTACCTTCGAATGAAGTCTCGGTTATTACTGGTCACCGAGGTAGAGGCCTACGGCTGGTCCACAGAGTCCTCTGCAGCCGCATCGAGAGTACAACACTACAGGAAGTATCGAATTTTTGCTGGAATCACAGCAGCCTGAGCTCGAGAACCAGCATGGCATGATACTATCATGTAGTACCCATGCCACAGTGTGCACACACTGGCAGGGTCAGTGGTTCAAGTTCACTATGCATGTTGAAAGCACAGGCAGAGCTTGGTGAAGCCACAGCTTGATGATGAGTAGAACACCCGGCTCACACCCCATCACATCAGTATGCATGCGGAAATGCATCAAGAGTAGCGGTACTCTTGATGGTACTCTTGATGGTATACCGGTATACCGGGCAATCTTGAAGTTCAGCCTCTGCCAGCCTCTGCTGGTTCAAGTTGGTGATACCCCAGGTAGTAATAGCAGCAGCCTGAGAGTGAGCAACTGTGGGATCAAATGCGCCACTGTTGGCAAGCCAGTCGCAAGCCAGACCTAGGCTAGCGCTAGGTACGCGCCCGGAAGGCCAGGAATTTGGTTTGTGGGGCCCCAAGCCACTGGGACACAACCGATGCATGCCCATGGTGTCAGCTCAGAGGCTAGCCTAGGCTGCCATGGCATGCCAGCAGCAGAGGAAGGCACATGGCTTGCACGAGATGTCATCATGATCATGATGGCATGCATGTGCAAGCAGCACAAGCCACCTGCACTGGCAGGACATGGAGCACAGTCATATCACATGATGGTGCTAGCTGCAGCAGCTTCCATGCTGCTACTGCTCATGAGTGCATGTGAGCAGGGCACAGCTGTTCACAGGTACTACTGAATGTGAAAAACAGAACAGTAAACCAGGAATACTAGTAAGCTGCCCTCAAAGGAGTGGCCATGAGTGCTAGAATGCTGTGACCATGCAGCCACCATGCAGCCACCATGCAGTCACACTGTGCAAGCGCATCAGCCTGAGTGAGGTGCAGAGCAAGTGCCAGAGGTTTTGACATTGGATCATCACCATTGATCATCAATTAAGTAATTACTGTCAACACGCTCGAGATCAACACTGGCAGCTCTGCAGTGCAACTTGAAGCACCGTGCAATTGGAGCCAGCACCATTTTGGTTCAGGCACACAATGTGCATGCCAGTGGCTGATCGAGCTCAGAAGTCTTGCGTTCAGTTTGCTCGTGCTCGTGAGATGTGTACCCACCAGGCCGATCAGGCCGGTATGGGCCAGACAGGACCTGTCGTGACGTGCGCAGCGATCTTATGTTTGGCCTGGGCCCGCGCCAGGCTGGGCGGCGCAGTCAGTGGAAGCCTAACAGCCGGTAACACAGTGGCCTCAGGTCTGCACGGCCTTGGGACTTGTGATGCTTTGTCTGTTTGCCTGTTGACTGCTCTGTGCCTCGGCCCTGCTGGGTCCTAGATCTATCACAGTGTAACACACAGCCAGTGTAACACACAGCCAGTGTAACACACAGCCAGTGGACGCCGCACAAAACTTTGCCATGCTGCCAGCAGTGCGCTCTCTCTGTTCCCAGTTCCATTGGACTCCGACAAAGAGTCTGGCAATTGGAGACTGCGGGGAAAACAGTGATGTGTGGCGCGAATTCCAGGTAAAGATACTGCAAACATGAATGCATTGAGGCAAACCTAGGTGTGAGTTGGCCTCGAGCTGCTTCTCTCCCGCGCACGGCCAGCAACTGCCTGGATGGATCGATCGACGTACAGATCTATCTGGAGTCCAGAGAGATTCTGGACAGCTGTTCAGAGTGCTGCAGTGCTTCATCTGATTGTTTAAGTGCCTTGGGTGCTGGCATGGTGTGTTACACGGTGATAGATCTAGGACCCGGTGTGTTACACAGCGATAGATCTAGGACCCAGCAGCGCCGAGGCAACAGGCCTTGCAACACGCAAACAGACAGACAGGCCAGCGCAAGCACCAAGGCCACTCTCCGCACGAGCAAATGCCAGAACGAACTAGCGCCGGCACGAAAGCAAACACATACACACACACATACACACACAAGAACAACGCAGGAACCGAGCGCAGCACCACGCAGTACCACACACTGTCATGGTGTGCAAGGCAGGCCTTGCAGAGTTGTACCATCTGCTGCAAAGTGTCTCTATCTCCATGATTGCCCACACACACGCCCTCCCCACCTTCGAATTAATTCACCAGCGCCATAGCATGCATGCTTCCCCTGCTCTCTTCCCTCCAAGGAGGGCTGCTGCAGGGCTCCATGGAGCCTTTGTTCAAGGATCGATGTATCACAGTGAAACACACTCACGTGAAGCACAGTCATGTGAACCACAGCTGATCTCTTTGCACGGTGAAGTTCGTCCAGCATCAAATGGCGCTGTTCGCGATCTTGTTCTGCTGCTGCTGCTGCACCATGGTGCACTGCTGCGAACAGTGTAGCCAGAAAGCATGCTGCAGCTGCACACAGGCTTACAGGCAAGACCTACGTTCCGAAAAAACTTGATGTGAGTGTGGTCATGTGCGCGTCAGCCGATGGCCACTGACATGTTGACTAGTGCAAGTGTGCCCTGCAGGGGAGAGGGGGAAAATGACAGGTCTTGCTGTAACAGGCAACACGCCGTGGAGCCCTCGTGCACCGATACATACCGGTAGGACTGGGGCAGCCAGTGTGGCCTGTCGCATCGTGACGTCCGTCACATGTGCTATCTCTTCGTGCCCCGACGTCGGATTCATGACCAGAAACGGGCGAACTCAGGGAGTGAACAGTCATGGTTACCGCAGCATGCATGCTGTGCTCAGCGCGAACGCATTAGAGTGCTGGCAGGTGTGCTGTGCTGAGCTGATGGGATCGCGTCTTCGGAAGCGCTGGTGTGAACATAATTTACAGCAATAGCTACCTGTGATTTGTGACGCCTTGTCATGCGCCCCGAACGATTCCGCCCGTCGCCTGCGACCCGTGACCTGCTGTGTTGCTCAGCGACGCATTCCACGCGACTCCTGACTTGGCTTTCTGACGATATATACAACAACGTACGATATCCCACGTAAATCTGACTGTACATGCCCTTTCGGAAACTGCACGGCGAGCACTGCCCCCGACATATGGGTCAACTTGAATTAATCGCGAAAGCTAGCTGCACGGCACGATCATCTCACGACACGTCGCGCAAGAAAGAAATGTATTCAGTGAAGGTGTTGTTATACCTTTGCGCGGTAGAAGCCAACGGTTCCTGATCGGCCAGCTGCAGAGGGCGCCTGCAGGAGCATCTTGCGCGCAGCTGGTGCCGTGGCGTGACGCCGCTGCATACAGTGATCTCGGCGTAATTTCTTTCATTTTTCGGGCTGACACCATCAACCGGAAGCAATTTTGTCACGAATGCTTACAAGTGTGTGCTGTGAAGTGCGAAGCTGTGTCCAAGGGCGAAGAGACAAGATGTCTGCACGTTAACCGAACGTTTACACAGCTTACACAGCCACCAGCCTGAGGATACCAGGTTGTGAAAGCAGTCACCACGGGCGCACTGGGCAGCATGCCCACGAAACACGAATCATGTATACACCTGCCTGGCTGTGCATCTGTAGCTCAGCCAATGGCAAGGGAGAGAGGCCAGTTGGCTTGGCAAGGGTGTCAGATGCTGTGTTGAACAAGAAACTAGCAGATACTAGCTATACTAGCCAAGCTTAGCCACATTGAAGTACTCACACTGAGCCTCACAGCCTCCGAATTTGGGCCCCTGGTGCAACAGTAAAGACATCTTACCAGCCCTCGGCATGCACACATCAGCCTGCATCAGCAGCCAGTGGCCACGCCACAATGGCATGGCATTTCAAATTCACACAGCGTCCACACCCAGGTTGCCCCACCTGGGTGGGGAGGGTCCTGCATGGGGTGGGGAACCTGTAAGTGGGGAAGTTGGTAACTTTCTGGAAACTGATCAGAATTGCAATGGTCTTGCAAGTTGGGCTACCAGTGGCCCTAGAAATGGTAGCCAGCCCTGGAGCCAGCTGCACGAGGCCTGAGTCTGACACTCGTGTCAGCCTCCCGGACCCCGTGGCCTCATACCGGACTTACGCATGCCACACACACTAGAGTATGATGGCCCACATGTGTCCGATGTGATGTGCATGTCCCACCGGAACCCCATTCACAAGCAGAAGAGTGAATGTAAATGTAAATGTAAACTGGATTACTTGCCGTTGCCGATCAGGCCATTGACATTGAGAGTGAAGGGCGCAAGCAAGCATCCACTCCCATGCTGGCAGTGGCTGGTGCGCTGTGCAGAGCGCCAGCGCTGCTGACATGTGCGCGCAGCATGCATGGCTTACGACCGGATGTTGAGATCGCAGTACTATACCAATA
>JALKAD010000006.1:175945-212083 GCA_024500015.1 Ulva compressa | reverse complement strand
CCGGGGAAGGAGTCTGCATTCCACGGAAGTCAGGAGCTCTGCAAGCAGGGTCAGGCAAATGACTAGATTCTAGCGGAGGATGAAGAGCCGCTTGGACTGAAGAAGCACAAGGCCCAGCATGTGCTACAAGATTCGTATTTGAAGAAGGAGGCTGAGCAGATGGGATACAAAGATCGCGCAACGTCAAGCATGCACAGTCAATTTGACGTCGAACATGCGACTTTCTCAGGTGGCATGCACAGGTTGTGTTCACAACGACGCGAGGGATTACTCTGTACAACAGTCAAGGGTTTGCTTGCCGCAGTAGCAGGGCGGTGTTGTTTAAAACAGCCGAAAGAGCAAGGGAGGGCAACCATGCGGATCATCACGCCAAAGCCAAGGGTGCATTGAATTTTGACATTGACACGGAGGCTGGAGGCGAGGCTAGAGGCGAGGCTGGAGGCGAGGGTGGAGGCGCGCACAAGAGGGCCGGGACCCACGAGTGGAGGACAGTGAAGCTAGCTGGCATCAAGTCCCACGGCTAGATGTACCAAAATTCATGATGCACGCCTGGCGAGGGTGGCGAAGGAGAAGCATCATGGAGACGCCAGTATAGAGTTTTACAGATAGCGGAGAGCTGCTTTGCCGACGGCCGGAACACGGCAGTGACCGGGAAGGGGTCCTCGAGTTAGATGGGTTGTTGCTCTGATGGGTTAATGCGCAAGAGGCCAAGATGAGCCATGATGCAGATGTTGAGTTTGTGAGGAGATCGAAGCGGTGTATATTGCGAAATGCCTGGATGAGCGGTCGAGGTCAGGAGTAGCTGCTGCAAGTTTCCCAGGAGATGTTGCACGAGATAGAAGCGAGGCGCATGAAGGACTGATATGACGAAGGCTCAGGCGGTATATTGATATGACAGGAGCTTCGCTTAGTTAAGGCGTTGCCGGTGATGTCAGTGACAGACCCTGCAGTCGGGGCGAACACGCACAACAGAATAGCCGAGGATGATGGATGTTCGCTAACAAGCGCATCACTGTGGAATCGATGACCCGATGGAATTCGGGCGTGATGTGGCACAAGTATGCTGGGAAACAGATGCCAGCGGAGTTCAAGTGGCCGTAGGCGGCATGACATGCGCTGGACGCGTTCGATCTCCCTCCTGTACATTCTGCGTAGGTCTCAGCGGTTCTAGGCAGTAGTGGGGCTCCTCAAAGGGGTGGATGCCTTCTGGGCTTCACGTCCTCCGGCACCGTGTTTTCTTCCTCAACACGGTTTTGGGGCCGGGGGGTGGCCGTCGTATGACCATAAGGTGTATATTACGTGGAATGTATCGCACTTATGGTGGGAGTGGCACGTGTGGAGCCGAAGGACTCTGTCCTTCGTGTCTTACCGGGTTGCAGCACTGCTGCGGACCGGAGGCTGTGCAGAGATTGGATGTTTTTAGGCTGGTGCGAGCAGCAGCTCGCCACGCAGAGTGGGTGTTCGTTGCTAGTGCTTCGCAGCTTTCAGCTAAGATCCCGCCCGCCCGGGCCCATTCTGTTGTGCAGGTGTAGATGTTCCAGAGGATTTCAATTGCTCCATGAGGCTTCTCCGCGCAGAGGCTGCTGGAGCTGGAGCGTTCTTCCTGTGACCCCCCATCGGATCGGGCCCATGGCCTCTCTCTCAGCGGTTCTAGGCAGTAGTGGAGCTCCTCAAGGGGTGGAGCCTCTGGGCTCCACGTGCCTCCGGGCACCGGTGTTTACTCAACACCGCCGTCGTATGACCATAATGTTGCATATGTGATGCCTCATGCATCAAGCCCGGCAGTACTAGTGCTTGTGGTTCAAGTTGGGTCTGGCTCTCGGCGGCCGCGGTCTGTGGTGGCGGCCTCACGTGTACGACACGTCAAGGCCGTGCACGGCAAAACACGTACGCGTGGGAGATATTCGATACAATACGCAATGTGTGTGCATCCTGACTGAGCAGCTGCTGCACACCTCGCCTACTAGTAGCCTCGCGGCTCGCGACCCCGTGACAGGTCGTATGGGCGGTCGCGGATCCGAAAATTCAAAGCACTGCATAGCGCTAGCAGCTGCCCAGAACTTCCAAGAAGAACGGATTCCTTGATACGTACATATATCATGCATGATCATGAAAACTTTTGCGGAGGTCGAACATACGTTTTCCGACGGCTGATACGCGATTCTGGCGGCGACTCTTTAGCTATATTCCTTGCAATTGACAGGCCAAGTGCATAGCGCGTTGCAACGTTGAGCATATGCATGCAGCCATCGCATGCACAGTTCGCAGCTGTGGCGTGCATTGGCCCGTCGCGCAGGAGCAGCATTCTGCAGAACTTGATTCGACACGTGTACATGCATTGATATAGGCTTCCAGAACCCATCGATGGCCATTGTGTGCAAAGCACACATAGCGTGGCTCATATGCGAGTCCCGTCATTTTGTTTAGTCACGGCAGGAAATCCCGGATCACAAATAGATCTCCATCCGTGGAGCACTTGTGTTCCAAGGGGTAGATGGCGGCTGCGAGTACCGTATATACGTATGTACATACGTACACATACAGGGAAAAAAAGGGT
Organism: Ulva compressa; assembly: GCA_024500015.1. Classification (NCBI taxonomy): domain Eukaryota; kingdom Viridiplantae; phylum Chlorophyta; class Ulvophyceae; order Ulvales; family Ulvaceae; genus Ulva; species Ulva compressa. The sequence continues at coordinate 209,526 of JALKAD010000006.1, read as the reverse complement.
TGCAGCAGCGCCAGTAGGTCGCATCGATCTCGACATTCTTCATCATTGAAACAGAGTCGACACACGATCTGCACGCTTATGCTAATCGATGCGGCAAATTCCCCTGTACACAGGTGCTAACATGCCTGCAAAAGACACAGCATATGCGTTGGCGACTCGCAGCGCATGCTGCCGTAACAGCTGCAGACATGTGCATGATGTCGAACTCTCCGGAAGCCTGGCTCCCCCCCCCCCATGCATCTCCGGAAGCCTGGCTCCCCTCCATGGGGCCCCATGACGGGTTTCGAAGTAGAGCTGACGGCATGCCGTCAGCGGCACTCCAAATCCATACATGGACGCATCGATGCAACGCGACCATGTCAGGACCCGTGACCATATGCATGAGACGGCAGAAAACAACAGCCTAGCCTGCGCACACAAGGCCCAGCAGTGTGTAACACAAGGCCCAGCAGCGAAGCAGACGAGCGCCCGATCGCGAGGTCTTCGAATGCCATCGTCTGGAAGGCAACAAGTAAGGTGGCGGCGTTCATGATCAGTTATAATAATCTAGAGACAAGCAACAGTCACACCTGGGTGGGTCCACCCAACCTCACCTTGTGCGTTTTCGGTCCCGAGTCCCTGACTACAACACACTCACCGTTGGTAATAATGGCATCAGTTTGCAGTTGTCGCACGTCTTCTACGCGTGGCCACGTCTGTACATGAAACGGGTTCGACTATGATCATGGCTGGTCAACACATGCCTTCCCTGCCTACGCTCGTTCTGAAGAAGGGCGACCAATCGCACAGATTTCAAGCCAAAAGGTCAGCTGAACGACTGCTACCTCACGAATGGGAAGCTGGAGCATCTTTCTTAACAGGTGCCGGCTCCTCTAGCGCTGGAGCCTGGATGTGTGGCGCATCCAGGCCTGTCTCGTCGATCGAACAAGCCGACGTCCTGTCGCGGCGTGAACGTTTCTTCATACTCCCTGTCGCCACCAACTCATCATGTCAGTCATATGGCAAACTAGCCTAGCGCTCTTCTTCCTGCTGGCGGCTTGCATATCGCGTGTTTCTGGGCAAACGCCTGTGACGAGCCCGCGCTGCCTGCCAGAATGGTCAGAGACGTCGGTGAGCCCCTGAACGCCAATGCAGTAGCTGCAATGGCAGGATTGTTCATCATGCATGTGCTCAACTCAGCCCCGCGGACGTGGGTGTGTGCCGTGATCTTGTCCACGCTGTGCGGTGTACCGGGAGGCTGCCAGGCGTGCTGGCCTGATGAGAGAGACATCTGCCTGCTTGATGTTTCCAATTACTGCTTTCAACGCTATCCTACATTGATAATGTTGTCGCTGCAGCTCTCCGGCGTCCATCCCGACTGTTGCTGGGTGTCGTGGCGTTGCATCCTTTCCGTCGCTTGTCGCTGCGCGTTCAGTGAGCTGCCCCAGCATCTCAAGGACATAGGGTCGTCCACATATCACTGTATATATATGCTGCCCGATCTGCCGCCGTTTCCTGCCCTTGAATGAAGCTCGTCTGTGCCACAATGCTGCCCAATTGTGGCGCCGACGAGCTTCATGAAGCTGAAGCTTCAGCTGGAAGGGCAGGTCCAGTGCTTTAAGTGCAAGCAGCGTCGGCGGATGGCGCAGATACGCCAAAAAACTACGACCCGGCATGAATACGGCCCTGCAAAAAGATCTTTGGTAGCCACTCGGCTGACTGTTGTTGGGGCGCTGCTATATTTGCGCCCGCGACCGAGCACCACAGTGGGTAGCAGGCTTCAGTGTCCAGCAACTCATGGCTCGGGTTGCATGGGCCGTACCAGCTGGCTGGCTGGCGAGGGTGGAACCGGACATCAAACCGATTTTGACCTTGTTTTGTCACATGCTACGGTGTCCAGCCAGCATCGCACGTGTTTGTGGATGCCATTCCCGTTTCAGTCGCTTGCTTTCAGCGGAATGGGAATGCCCTTACACCCTACCTGGGCACGGCGATTTGACGATTCTGCGATGCTACGCTGCTGGCATCTCTAGATGAAACTTCGACTTGCCGCTCGATCGCATCGCCGCGTGTAGGCTTGGCTGACGCGGGGTCCCCCCCCCCGCCCGCCGCACCACACACCCTGAGTCTGCATATCTCCGGATAGTGTGCTGATGAGTGATGCTGAACGTTCGTTGGCAACAGCGTGTGCGGCTGCCGGTGCCGCTGCGCCTGTGCAACTGCCGCTGGTGGCCACCATGCCACATGCACCCGCCTGCTTTGACTGGTCTGTTGCCTCGGCGCTGCTGGGTCCTAGATCTATCACAGTGTAGCACTTACCCACCGGCGTCATAGAATACGTATGCGATAGTGCTCCACATCATGCTTGCAATTGCGGTGGCAGGCCTGCCTGCATGCTTGTCCACTCCCTGCTAGCCGTCCTGAATCGAGCTTCACGCAACACTGTAGAGCTGGGCATCCCGCGTATGCGTGGTAAACAAGACGGCACCCATTGCTGGTGGCCACAGGTGAAGTGCGTGTGTATGTGTGGCCACCTATCAGTATGACGTGTTGTGCTCTGGGAAATGCTGTCACACCGGCCTGCATGGTCCCCGGTGCCCACACTGGCCTGAATGCAACGGACCCACAATCGGCCCGCCGAAACACAGCGACGCAATCTCACTCACGCCTGACAAGGTGTGGCAACGCTGCAGTCGACTCCCACGAGCCGCATCATGCATGAATTGCCGTGACACGACGCCAGCCTGCACTGAATCCGAGGCACACTTGCTTCGAGCTCAGCTCTGTCTCTCAAAGCTGAGCCTGCATGCTGAGTCTGCAGGCATGCGTGTGGACGGGAGACTGCAGCAGGGCCGGCTGCTCCGACAAGTGCATCACCAACGTCGCCGTCACGGGGAGCTGGCTTGTGCTGCTGGACCGCTCCGTCGGCGAGAACTTCTACAGCGCCTGCCCCATACTAGCGGAGTGGGTGAACCTCGCGCTGGGCGTCACGCGCGGCACCGGCCGCCGCCTGCTCTCCCAGGCTGTGCGCTACCCGCAGAGCCTGCACTGCATCATGTTAGGATTCCATGCATTGGTGTGACTGCCAGCAGGCGGTGCCATATGCGTGCCTGACTCAGGAGTACCTGGTGGCATGCACAGGCACGTCTGAGACTACAGATTCAGCACGTCATAGTGCTGTACCGCTCACTTCGACACCGCGTTCACGTGTTGCATCCTGTTCTCGCCGGAGATGAGGCCTTGATCTATCATGGTGTAACACCCCATAGGTGGACCACACATACTCACCTGTATGATCCTGTATCAGTGATACAGGAGGGCATGTGTATACATAAGTGGACCCGGTATGCATGATACATAGACATCAGGACCTGCATGGCGCGAATTCGAACGGCCTCATCTCCGAGAGTTTTACACTGTGGTCGATCTATGTATATCAAGGCCTAAGCAGCGCTGAGGGAACAAATCAGGGAAGAAAACAACCAAACCAAACAGCGTCTGCGAGTGTGCTGCACAGTGATAGATCTAGGACCCGGCAGCGCCGAGGCAACAGACCAGTCAACATGCAAACAGACAGACAGAACATCTCAAGCACCAACGCCACTCTCCGCACGATCAAATGCCAGAACGAACTAGCGCCGGCACGAAAGCAAACACACACACACCCAAAAACAACGCAGGAACCGAGCGCAGCATCTGCGAGTGTGCAGACCTGGCCCAGTGCCCCATCATGCATGCCATGCGCCACCCGCCAAAGTTCAGAGCAGCACTGCTGTAGTTGCGTGCTGTGTGTGCTCGATGCTGTGCTGCGCACGACGCGTGCTTTGCTGTGCATGCAGGACGCTGTGGAAGCCATCAAATCGACAAGCATGGGGCACGGGGCAGCGGAGCGCCCAGAGGAGCGCGGCCGTGCCGCCAGCCGCGCTCTGCTGGACTTCATTGCAATTGATGCAGCCTCCCCCGCTCCAAGCCCCGTGGCTGGCGGCAGCATCTCAGCTGATATCCCTTCCAATGTGCCCACCCCTGCGCTCCCCTGTCCTCCCGTGCCCCTTCTGGCCGCAAACCTGGATCTTACGATGTATCTTGACAATGTGCCCCAACGTCCGTGCCGCTGTGCTGTGCAGCCCCGGCTGCTGCACAGCGTGCCGCTTTAAAATCTGTTTAAATATGCATTCACATGCTCTGCCTGGCTTTCCCTGTATGACTGAGGGTTTGCTTGAAGCCCTGGCCGCCGCGCCCGTGACACGCATGGACAGAACATGCATGGCACACACGATGGCACTGCTGTCTGGAGTGACCAGCCAGCTCCACCACGTGCACTGAAACAGATCACAGCACATGCATGCATGTCATCCGTCGGCTGTGGTCACAGGTGCACAGCCGGGTGACACCTTTGCTGTCGCATTCACCCAGACTGCGAGGCCGCTCAGCAGTGGCCGCCCCGTGTGCTGGGGGCGCCATGCTGTGCCGTGCTGTGCTGTGCTGTGCTTTGTTATCTTACTTGGCACGAGGGGCGAGTGCAGGCGTGTCCAACATCGGCCGAAGTGGAGGAGGCGGTGCCCATCCTTAGCACTTTCGCCGCCAGCTTCCGCAGGGTCTTCGAGGTAGACGCATCGGGTATGAGTTCCGCCATCATGGCCACGCCATGCATGGCCATGATGCGCGTGTATACAGGACACATCAGCACGTGTAGCGCACAACCTGTTCACCCTGTTCAACATGCAGTAGCGCCCCGCGGCCACATGAGACATCACTAGGGTGGTCAGGAACCATGTCACATCACTGTGATGCACACACACAAGCGCCCTCCCTCCACCCCGATATGTGCTGCGTGCTGCGTGCTGCGTGCTTCGTGCTGCGTGCTGCACGCTGCACGCTGCGTTCTGTGTGCTGTGTGCTGTGTGCTGTGCACATGATAACTGGCCTTTAAACTGTGTGTGCCTACACTGCAGGTGAGCCGATGCCATCCGATCTCGACAGTTTCGCGTGGATACTGAACGAACCCAACACATACCAGTGGCTGGTGGCATGGCTGGAAGACCCCGGCCGCGTCGCCGAGTACATCAGCGGCAACTGCGCGACGGACACCATAAAGGCACCGCGGGCGTGGGATTACACCTGGTGGCTGAGCCCTGAAGACCGGGCTGCACTAGACAGTGAGTCTACGATGATGCAGTGCGTCGACACCCTTGGCGCATACGATGAGTTTGCAAGGCGCGCTCCGCATCCGCACCGATGCCCTGCACCCGGACGTTGGCATGCTGCCGCAGGCTCTGTGCTGGGGTTTAAATGCTGGGTTTAAATGCTGGGCTTTAAATGCTGGGGTGTAAATGCTGGGGTGTAAATGCTGGGGTTTGAATGCTGGGGTTTAAATGATTAGTCATTGAGTCACAGGATCCAACAGAGTTGTGTACTCCACGTACCATACTGTCTTCGATCCTGCGACTGGACAGTGGGGCGGTGCTGCGCTCACATTCAGCTGTGTTTGCCTCATGTTGCGAGCTGTGGTGCAGTACATCAGCATGCATGACGCTGCCCGCCACGCTGTGGCATGCGCATGCGTGGAAGAGCAGCAGCGTCGGGGATTCACATCGTTGCAGCTGTGGAATGTAGCCGACTGGTGTTGTGCAGGAACCTCCAGGCCGTTGTGCTTGCATGTGCTCCCCCGTTTGGCCTCAGCCCCGACTGCTTCTCGGGGATCGGACACTACATCGTCACCTCGACCGACTGCGCCACCGCGGCCGCACGCATGTGGAACGTCACCGACGCCACGCCCCTTGTCAGCATTGCGGCCAATGTGAACAACATCCAAGATGCATGCGCAGCCGTGACCACCGAGGTGCGGCGCAGGGTTCCCCCTCAACTCGAGCTCCCCCTCGGCGCTGCCTGCCTGGCTGACGTGACATCTGCGGTCGGGCGCACACGCACAGCAGCGCACTGCTGGACACTGCTGGACGGCCTGCGCATGCATGTACCGCATGTACCGCATGCACCTGCAGGCATATCCCCGCATGCGGCCGCAGTGCGCCTGTGGCCAGACGCGACTCCATGCATGTGGGTCCTCGGCCTGTTTGCGCCGCGTCGTGCGTCGTGCACCGTACACCGCCCATGGCTCTGCTGCATTCTGGCACCCTGCGGCAGTCCTTGCGCTGGAGCCTCTAGGCTCTTCTGGTGCGGCCACCGCTGGGGCCTTGCCGGGTTCCCCGTGATGCCATGGCTGCCATGGCTCCTGCAGTGCGTGCAGCTGCCCTGCAGGTGCATGTCACACGTGTACAACGCAATCACCACCAATCATGTGATGATTCTGGTAGAGTGTCTATCTACCAGAATCATCACCAATCACCACCCCCGCATCTAGGAATGCCTGCCGAACAGCAGCGGCGTACGCGACATGACGCGTGCTGCGTGCTGTGCAGATGGAGTGCCTGCAGGCGGACACGCCGGTGCTCGACACGATTGCGGAGCTCCACAACGACATCCCCATCCGCTGGCCCCTCGACCTTCCCGTCGTACCGGTGGAGCCTGTCGAAGGCGTTCCGCTCGGGGCGCCGGGCTGCGTTGGCGACGGCTGCCTGGACTCGGCGGAGGTGCCGGTGGTCGCGCCGCCGAACGTTGACATCGAGCCGGGCTTTGTTGTCATCGCCGGCGGTGGTGGCGCTCAGCCCCCGGCGCCGCCTGCCGAGGGACCTATGGATGCATCCGGTCTACAGACGACTAGAACAGAGCAGGAAGACTATTCCACGGAGGGGGGCTTTGACGTCAATGGACCTGCCGAAATCGCCCAAGCGCGTGCCGAGGTGATACGGGCCGCGCCTGCGGTTGCGGCAGTGGCGGCCTTGCTGCTGACGTAGGCGCGGGCGCGCACAGCGGCGCCGACGGCAGCACGATTCCGCTGCTGTGGCGATCGCATCTGGCAACATCACACTGCATGCCCCCCGGCATCAGTCTCATCCGCGGAGCTTTTCAGGTTGTCCATGTGGCTGTAGGGCACTGGTCGATTATGGATCCAAGGCCTGGAGGACGTATGCGCATCTTGTACTATAGCTCGCTGGTAGCGCAACTCCTGTCATATCTAGATGTATCTCTGTAAATGTGCAGGTGCATTGCTGAGAGGGAACCATGACTCGGAGCCACAGTACCGATCTGGCCTTGCATGCACCACCGCCACCACGCCATCTGGCCTTGCATGCACCGCATGCACCACCGCCACCAGCTGCAGCATTCAGGCAGTTCCTGTCGACGACTGTGGCAGCCCATGCAGCTGAAACAGTGCAGACCAGCTGCAGGCACTACCTCCCACCAGCTACATCCCACCAGCTGCAGGCACGACATCCCACACCACACGTCCGCAGCCCCAAAGAGGAGCCGGTCTTCGCTGCTGGCCGCCTTGGTGCTGTGCACGCTGTGCACGCTGTGCACAATGCCCGGCGCACCCGCCGGCTCTCCATGCAGCCTGCCTGCCCAGATCTGTCGACATGCATGTGCGACAGACAGCAGCCCACGGAATCAGCGCTGGCTGGACCATCCTCTGCGGGACGTCCCAGTAGTACAAGGTTGTGCCGAGGTCGGTGGGCGAGAATGCCTGCTTCTGCGTGTTTGGGCGTGCAGTCGTGCATGTGTCGTACACTGTCATGGATCGATCACTGATCAAGGCCCCAGCAGCGCCGAGGGTGCTACTAGTAGAACGAAAGGAACACAACACACAATCACAAGCAGCAGGGTCGCCTTGCGCCCCAGCACGAACTGCACTCACAAAGAAAACGACTGGCAGCACAAACACACAACGACACATCTGTGCAGCACGCTAGATTCCAGCGTGGATCAGAGCAAAGATCGGAGAATTGACAGCAGGACAGGGCGGCACACATGTCAGGCCAGCTGCAGCATGAAAAGGGACCATTCCGCAGACAGAGTGAAGTCGCGCTTGGATTGGAGTTGGAGTGGACATTCTGTGGCGATTCTGGTAGATAGTCACTCTACCACGAATCCCATGTACATCGCGATGTACATGGGATTCGTGGTAGAGTGACTATCTACCAGAATCGCCACACATTCACACATTGACACGTGTGTTGGTCTTCCGATGCTGTGAGGGCTGCAGTGTTGAGACCTGGCATTATGTGCTCTCAGGTCGGGCAGAGTGGGGGCCCATAGACATGACGCAAGCAGTGGTGGATATACCAGGTAAACAAGGGGCCATGCACAGCCAGCATGGGTCCATGTTCTAAGCCGTGCTGCGTGTAATGTTGTTGTTACTTGCTTCCTTCCGGTGGCGCTGCTGGGGCCCTGACCTGTCTCTGTGTTACACAGTGATAGATCTAGGACCCAGCAGCGCCGAGGCAACACGCAAAAAGACAGACAGCCCATCGCCCTGTCGGCCATTGGGGCCCTGACCTGTCTCTGTGGCATACACAGCTAGCCAGAATTGCATCTACTAGCATGGCAATAGTATGGCAGTGGGGTTGAGAGCTCTGGTGTCTGTCCGATGCAGGGGACGCCACTGGGCGAGCCACAAGGCAAGCCACAGGGCGACTGTGTTACACGGAGATGAACGCAAGAGCCCGGCAGCGAGGGCAAGCCACAGGGCGACTGTGTCAGTGACATTGGTTCTGCTATAAGTCTTCATGGTGACACAGAGGGACGTGTGGCAGGGCCCATCTACTGTATGCACACGCTAGCACTGTTTGCACCAAACGATGCAGGCAAGCCCATGACAGAGACTATCACGTACGGATGACGAATTCACAGGATGCTGTCGGTCCGTATCGTCCCGCCGCTGCATCACAAATGCCGCCTGTGCGTGTACTCGTGCGCATCAAGCGCTCATCAGCTGGGCAGCGTTAGTAATACGAGCAGCTAACAAGTCGCACCAATGCTGTAGCGCCATGAAGGCCGTGTGGTCGCCTGTTCACGCACGAGAAACAAGGCTTATTCAGAATGTATCGTAGTTTTCACGGGGCAGGGCGCATCGATCGCTGCCCACGGCAAGGAACAGGCGATCGCGCGAGGTGTGCTAGCCGTGTCTAGACACCCCACACGCGAAGCCCAACGCACGGCTTGACCAGCTCTGGCAGGAACATTAGACACGAATGCCTGACAGGCTGTTCATGTACACAGGCTGAAGATGTGTCTGTACATACATACCTGAGTCGATGCACATGCCGACGAACGTGCTCTAGATAGTAGATACACTGACACCCCGCTGTCTCCGCTGCTGAGGCAATGCGCGCCAGAAATTTGATAGACGTCTATCACGAAGGGCCGGCATGCATTCGGTACGGTGCCAGGCGGTAGGTCGACGGTCTACACTTACTCGCACGCTTGGGTGATGTCTGCTGCCCGTGGACCAGGGCACATGTGCGAACACGCGCGATGAAGATGCGACGAGGTCACTGAAACGCCACGCAATGTTGGCAATGGCTCCCGTACGCTGCCGTGCAGGGCTGGCCAGGTACATTACTGATCACAAACGCCAAAAACTGCGCCGTCGTCAGCCATGTTGGTGTTCCGCCCAAGTCGTGAAACGATCGGAATAAACCAGGCGATTTGCATGCTGGCGTAAGCTGGGGTAAAGATTCGCTGTTGTCCGCAGCGGTGCTCTGCATCTGCAGCAGGGAAGGCGCGCATTGGAGTCGAGGCTACATCGCCATGCCAGAGCGAGAACTCACGATACCTGGAGACGCCCAAACTCCCGCATGCCTCGGTACCACCTCGTTGCACCGTCCACACATTTAAATAACCAGCGTGGCTACGTCGATGTCATCATATGTACACAGATCGATATTCATGCGTCTACGTATACCTCATCGAAACCATACCAACCTTTGACCAGACTGCTCTACATCGCCGGCCCTTGGAAGGCCAACTGCGAACACCAACCTGAAAGCACAGCCAGGCAACGCAGACCGTCAAGTCACCCACTTGGACATCTGCAACGAGCACTTCGAATTACCCTGGTGCGTGTTTGCCCTCCCAGTGCCGGTCTGCTCAACAGCCGCTCGGCCCGCGATCGCGACGGTCAATGACTCCCAGCATGCACCGGTGATCTTGAATGATCCGCTGCCACGGGTAGCGACGCTACCTGCCCGCACGCACTCCGCTTTTAGCATTCAGTTACTTCCTCGTTGGGAAGGATCCTGCGGGAATGATCCTGCGGGCAGGATCCGGATGTTGCAAGGCCACCAGTCGGCTCATGCGTTTACACCCACCTGCAGTGCTGCCAGTGCTCGAGGTCACATGTGCACAGCCGCTGCTTCAGGCTGAGCATTCCCGCAGTGTCAAACAGCCGTTCCTGAGTCAAACAGCCATTCATATAGTCACACAGCTGCAGGGTGTGCCGCGATGCAGTCCTGATCATTCGAACCAGCAAGCATGGCGCCATAGCAGCACCACCCTGACAGCATCACGGACGGCCAGAGCATCGGCTGCCTGGTCCCACAGCTGTAGATAGACTCCCGGCGCCGGCATTCTGAGACAACCTGTCCGCCATCTTGCAACGTCGCAACATTAGCGTACGCTAATGTTGCGCGTGTTCAACAAGTTGCCCCAGCACTACGCGACAGCATGCATGCACTCGAGCTGTAATCCTATGGCAGCCTGCTAGTCTGCTGCCCTGGGCGCACGCATGACACCGATGAATCCAACCTGTACAGCCTCAACTGATGCCGAACGCGAGTCTATAGCCCACACTAGGACTCCAAGCTTCAGCTGAGAAAACATCGCCACTGATTCACCAGCTTGCCACCAGCATCCGTCCTTCGACTTCATGTCCAATTTTTCCCTGCAAGGCTATCGTGAGTCCTGTGCGGCACGTCAAACGCAGTCGCACCGCGTACAGATCACCGGCCCCATCCAAGCCTCAAGCCGACCATGATTGCCAAGATCGGGAGGATTGCAGCCGTGCTGTGCGCTGTGGCGATCGCGGCCTGCGGCCCCGCAGCCTGTGACGCGGCGCGTGCCGCGGGCGTGACCCAGCTGCAGCACAGCGCGGCGGGCATGCTGCGCGGCGAGGTTGCTGTGACCCCTGCTGGGGGCCTCTCGGCGGGGTCGCTGCGGCAGGAGTTCCGCGGGGGGGTGCTGTCGGGTGCGGGGCACGCGGACGACATCACGATGAAGAAGAAGGGGAAGAAGAAGGGGGGCAAGAAGAGGAAGAAGGTTGACCTGAGCTGCAACAAGAAGCCGAAGAAGGGCCAGAAACCGTGCGCACCGAACACACATAGCTTGCCGTTATTGTGTTGGTGTATCGCACTCGTCATGTTGCAACATGTTGACCCGTGGAGTCTCGAGTGTCGAGCAAACTGTGCCACGATCACCGACTTCATTTCCATGAGCTTCAGTAGGCCTCAACAATGGTCATGCCGTTTGCGGCGGTCGATATAATCGACTTCTGCATGTTTCATGCTGCACCACGTAGGTACCCAGGCTTGTGGAGGCGCAGCCGCCGCCGCCGCTGCCGCTGCTTTTGACCTCCCGCATGCATGCAGACTCCTGGAGTGCTGCTCCACCAAGTGCACCCGCACCAAAGGCAACAAGGGGGTCTGTCGCAAGCCTAACACGCGCAAAAAGCTGAACTGCACACTCAAGTCAAAGTCTGGCCGTCAGCCCGCCCGCGTGCCCGGCAAAACAAAGCCCGCCGATACGCGGCCCACCGGACGCTTCGGTGCGGCCGCCGCCGTTCCTGATGCGCTGCGGTGGCCAGCATCGCAGCGTGCGCGCTCTGGCGCTGACGCGCAGCTTGAAGAGGCCTCTGAGCTGGACTACTACTTCTCGGAGTATGCTGTCGAAGAGGTCTTTTACGATGAGTACACATTGCTAGACATTGAGTACGAGGAGGCCGTGGAGGAAGACGCAGATGCAGCAGGGGACAACTAGGACGAGGATGACAGAACAGCACAGCACAGCACAGAACAGCACAGCACAGCGCAGTACAGCACAGCATAGCGCAGCAAAGCACAGCCAATGACGATGGCATCCTCAGGCTGCAGGACGCTTCGGCCAAGTAGGCTTAATCATGGAGACGTCTCCATGCTTAAGCCAACACTCTAGCTAAGCGTAGGCCGCCGAGGGGTGGAGGGGTGAGGCAGCGGCCATGCCACTGGGACATGATGGTGTGTTTCACTGGAGGGCGCCCAGTGGCGAAGGTGGCTCACCGGTGCGTGCTGGCGCACCTTCACTCACGCCGGTGACAGCCGGAGTGACTCCCCCGCGGAGAATCCAGTACTAGTAGATAAGGCAGCAGGGGTATGTGGGGACAGGGGTGAGGGATCAGCGGCGAGAGGGCTTCAAGCAACAGGCTCGGAAGCGTGCGGTGGCACGCTGCAGCTGGGCACCTGGGACTGGTCGACCATCGTCCATGCATTGGAGGGGTACATGCATGGTAGGGATACATGCATGGCAGGGCGGCAGACATAGTTTGCAGATGGCCCAGGGGCCGAGAGCTGGTGCACATGTGCTGATGTCCTGGCCGCAGGCCTCGCTGGCAATGGGATACATGCATGGCAGAAATGCATGCACTGCAGGGCGGCAGCGTTTCATAAATGTGAATGAATGGATGAATTATGGTGATGGGATCGTGTGGTGGGCGGTGACCGCTGGTCGCTGCGGTGTGCAGATACCGCCTGAGGAGGGCCATCAGCGGGGTGGCTTGTCCAGGCAGGGGCAGGGCCCTGCAGGGGTTGGATGTGATGGTGAAGCATGGCACGCTCGTAGACACGGGCGGCGTGTGCTGTGTGCAGATGGTCAATAATTCGCGACACGGTCTGTTGTTGGCCGTGTGCCGACCGATTTGCTTTTCCGGGATGATGGGTCCATGCTGGCAATGACGCCGATGATGGTGACCCGATACTTTCCATTTCCTTGACCTCTGTAATGTGTCAGCAGCTCTCTGCAGCTAGTCCCAGAGACTGAGGACCAGTTCACCCTGGTTCAAGGTCTCTGTATGATCAAGACATACACACTGTCTCTGTTTGCGCCGTTTAGACCACCGTCCACAGATCAACCCTTGCATGCTCGTGCCTGCTTCAGGATAGCATGTCATTCAGTACACGAAGCAGCAGGCACAAGTGGCAGATTGCACTCATTCAGGAAAACAATGGGTTGTGCGCAGCCGGAATTGGTTCATGCACTAGGCCGTGCTGCTTGTTATGTATGTATGTTGTTGTTACTTGTTTCCTTCCCGTGGCGCTGCTGGGCCCCTGCCTCTGTGTCAGACACAGCTAGCCAGAATTGCATCCGATACTAGTAGAGTCTACTAGTATGGCAATAGTAAGGCAGTGGGGTGAGCAGCACAAGACAAGAGAGGGAGAGAACGTTTCGAGGAAACTGTAGCGCGATACTGAACCTGTTGTGTTTCAGTGGTTTTACGGCATTCTGCCATTATGTGTCTGATGCATTGCCATGAATCTTGCTCTTGTGTCCTACCACCTAAGCTTGTGGAGCATACCCATGTAACGTATTTCTCTGGCAGTGGCGTTGAGAAACCTGGTGTCCATCCGATGCAGGGCAAGCCACAGGGTGAGCCACAAGGTAAGCCACTGGGCAACTGTGTCTGTGGCTCTGTCTCCACTGTGGCTACAGTGAGATCGTATCCGCTGTCATTCTTCATGGTGACACAGGGGGGCGTATACGGCCGGGCCCAGCTGCTGCATGCACACGCTAGCACTGCACCAAACGATGCAGGCAAGTCCATGACAGAGACTATCACGTACGTATGACGAATTCACTGGATGCTGTCGGTCCGCATCGTTCCGCCGCTGCATGACAAATGCCGCCTGTGCGTGTCGAGCGCTCACTAGCTGGGCAGCGTTGGTGATACAAGCAGCTGACAAGTCGCGCCAATGCTGTAGCGCCGTGAAGGCAGTGTGGCCGCCTGTGTTCGCACAAGACACAAGGTTTTGTCAGATTTCAGCGAAGTTTTCACGGGGTCTAGCTCAAGCTTGGGCAAGGCATGGCGCATCGATCGCTGCCCACGGCAGGGAACAGGCGATCGCGTGAGGTGGTGCTAGACATGTCTGGAACCCCCACACGCGACGCCGCCACGGCCGCCGGCACCTCAGAGGGTGCAGCCGCCTCGGCCGCGCTCGCCGCTGCTGCCATCTCAGCCGCCATTGTCTCGACCGAGGTCACGGCTGCCGCGGCCGACGAGGCCGACGCCATGGACGTCGACGTCCTCGGCGAGGCGGCCATCGGCTACAGTGGCGCACGGGAGCTCAGCGCGGCCGCTGCCTCCGCCGCCGCCGTGGACGTGAAGGCGGCCGCCCCGGCCGGCCAGTGCACAGTGAGGTGTGAGCACCTACCGCAGGTGGGCCACTGGTCCGCCGCAGCGCGCGCCCGCCCGAGGGTCGCCGGGGCCGCGCAGCCGCGGCTTGCGCCCGGCCGCTGCCCCCCCGCTCGCGACCCAGAACGGGGCGATCTGCTTGTGATGCTGCCCTGCAATACCATCGCGGCCGATGTGTGCGTGACCTGTCCGGTGGCCACCGGCGGCCCCCTCCCGGGTTGTCGCCGCGGCAACCACGCCAGGCGGTGCCGCCCAGCTAATGGACGACAGGAAGCGCGACAAGTACGGCCGCTTCGGCACGGGCGCGTGCCGCTTTGTGTTCCTGTCGCATGAGACGTATGGCCGTGTGGGCACGGGTGCGTTCGTCTTCCTGAATAAGATCGCTGACTTCGCTGCGGCTTCGGGGGCCGTGTCCAGGCGAGCGTTCTTGCAGAATTCCATGTGCGAACTCTCCAGCACTCTGTGCCGTGGTGTGACGCGCCAGGTCCTCGCTGCGGCTCCGCTGCGCATGCGGTTGGCAGGCCGGGCGGTGGTGCCAGGTCACGCTGTCGCATCGGACGTACTGCAGGCCCGCTGGCTGCCGTGGTGGACCGGGGCCCGCAGTTGCGGCGGCGCAGGCCGGCCCCACGTGTTGTCGTGCTGGCCCGCCCTGCCTTCCCGCAGGTGGCGGTGGGCTGCCGCGCGGAGAGCGATGCGGTGCCGCCAGTGCCCTTCGCGCCCCGCCCTCACGCCCTTGCCGGGCAGCCAGAGGGGGAGGGCTGGTACGCCCTGCGGTGCGGGGGGCGTGCGCCCCCGGGCTCTCATGGGCGGGGGGCCCGTGGTGGAGTGCTCGAGTGGGGCTGGTTGTAGTTGGGGTGCTACCGTTGGGGGGTCGGTGGTGGCCGGGTTTGCTGGGATAGGCGGTAGTGCGCAGTGTGCCTGGTAGTCGCCTTGTGCGGGCTTGGCGAGGGTGCCGCGGTGGTGGGGTGCGGGAGTAGGCGTGTGTGTGGATGCGTGGGTGTGGGTGTGTCGGCTGTGTCGTTTCGTTGTGGCTTTTTGCCTGGGATAGTTGCTCCTTGTTGCTGTCTGCTTTCGGGGGTTTTGGTCGTCTGCTTTCCTGCTGTTGCCCTCGCTGCCGGGCTCTTGCGTTCATCTCTGTGTAACACGCGAAGCCCCATGCACGGCTTGACCAGCTCTGGCAGGAACATTTGACAGTCATGCCTGACAGACTGTCCATGTACACAGGCTGAAGATGTGTCTGTACACATATACCTGTGTACATACCAGAGTCGATGCACATGACGACGAACGTGCTCGAGATCTACACTGAAGACACCCCGCTGTCTCCACTGCTGAGGCAATGCGCAGCAGAAACTTGATCGACTTCTATCACGAGGGGCCGGCATGCTTTCGGTACGGTGCCAGGCGGTAGGTCGACGGTCTACACTTACTCGCACGCTCGGGCGATTTCTGCTGTCCGTGGACCAGGACACATGTGCGAACACGCGCGATGAAGATGCGATGAGGTCGCTGAAACGCCAAGAAATGTTGGCAATGGCTCACGTACGCTGCCGTGAAGGGCTGGCCAGGTACTTTACTGATCACAAACGCCAAAAACTGCGCCGTCGTCAGCCATGTTGGTGTTCCTCCCAAGCCGTGAAACGATCGGAATAAACCAGGCGTTTTGCACTCCGGTGTAAGCTGAAGTAACAATTCGCTTTTGTCCGCAGTGATTCTCCGCATCTGCAGCATGGAAGGCGCGTTTTGGAGTCGAGCCTACATCGCCATGCTGGAGCGAGAACTCACGATACCTGGAGACGCCCAAATTCCCGCGCGCATGCCTCGGTACCAACTCGTTGCACCGTCCACGCATTTAAATAACCAGTGTGGCTAAATCGATGTCATCATATGTCTATAGATCGGTATCCATGCGTCTACGCATACCTCAGCGAAACCATACCGACCTTTGAACAGACTGAGCACTCTACCTAGGTACTCATCGCCGGCCCTTGGAAGGCCAGCAGCGAACACTAACCTGAAAGCACAGCCAGGCAATGCAGAAGTCACCCATTTGGACATCTACAGCGAGCAGCTCGAATTACCCTGGTGCGTGTTTGCCCTCCCATGGCCAGTGCCGGTCTGCTCAATTGTTAACAGCCGCTGGGCCCGCGATCGCGACGGTCACTGACACCCAGCATGCACCAGTTGATCTTGAATGATCCGCTGCCACGGGTAGCGACGCTACCTGCACGCATTCAGGTTTTAGCATGCAGTTACTACCTCGGGATTCCTCGGAAGGATCTTGCACGGCCACCAGGCGGTTCATGCGTTTACGCCCACCTACAGTGCTCGAGCTCATGATCACACAGCCGCTGCTTCAGGCTGAGCACTCCCTAAGTGTCAAACAGCCATTTCTGAGTCAGACAGCCATTCATATAGTTACACAGCTGCAGGATATGCCACGCTCACACGACGTGTACAGTCCTGATCATTCGAACCAGCAAGCATAGCACCATAGCATAGCAGCACAGCACAGCACACTGACAGCATCACGGACGGCCAGAGCATCGGCTGCCTGGTCCCACAGCTGTAGATAGACTCCCGGCGCCGGCATTCCGAGGCACCCTGTCCGCCATCTTGCGACTTCGCAACGTCGCAACGGTAGCGTGTTGCCCCAGCACTACGCAACAGCATGCATACACTTGAGCTCGAGCTGCGATCCTCTGGCAGTCTACTGCCCTGGGTGAACGCGTGACACATGTACAGATGAAAGCAACCTGTACGGCCTCATCTGATGCTGAACGCGAGTCTATAGCACACACTCGGCCTCCGACCTTCAGCTGAGAAACGATCACACCTGATTCACCAGCATGCCACCAGCATCCGTCCTTCAACTTAATGTCTAAGTTGTCCATGCAAGACTATCATGAGTCCTGTGCGGCACGTCTAACGCGCGCAGTCGCACACCGTATAGATCATCGGCCCCATCCAACTTGAAGCCTCAAGCCGACCATGATTGTCAAGATCGGGAGGATTGCGGCCGTGCTGTGCGCTGTGGTGATCGCGGCCTGCGTCCCCGCAGCCTGCGACGCGGCGCGTGTCACTGGCGTGACCCAGCTGCAGCACAGCGCGGCGGGCATGCTGCGCGGAGACGCTGCTGTGAGCCCTGATGGGGATGTCTCGTCGGGTTCGCTGCGGCAGGAGTTCCGCGGCCGGGTGCCGGGTACGGGGCACGCGGATGACATCACGATGAAGAAGAAAGGGGACAAGAAGAAGAAGAAGCCTGACCTGAGCTGCAACAGGCCGCCGAAGAAGGGCCAGAAACCGTGCGCGCTGACCACACATGGCTTGGCTTTTTTGCGTTGGTGTATCGCATTCGCTATGGTGCAACATGTTGATCCATGGAGCCTCGAGTCTTGAGCGCGCACTGTTCAACAATCGTCGCCTTCATTGCCATGAGCTTCAGCAGGCCTCAACAATGGTCATGCCGTTTGCGGCGGTCGAGATAATCGAATAATCGAGTATAAATTTATACATGTTTCATGCTGCGCCCCATACAGGCACCCAGGTAGGCTTGTGGAGGCGCAGCCGCTGCCACCGCCGCTGATTTTGACCTCTCGCATGCATGTAGACTCCTGGTCTGCTGCCCCAAGTGCGAGCGCACCAAAGGCTTGAAGGGAATCTGCCGCGTTCCGAACACGCTCAAAAAGGAACCGTGCCGACTCAAGTCAAAGGCTGGTCGTCAGCCAGACGGCGTGCCCGGCACACCAAAGCCCGCCGATGCGCGGCCCACCGGACGCTCCGGTGCGGCCGACGCAGCTCCCGATGCGCTGCGGTGGCCAGCGTCGCAGCGTGCGCGCTCCGGCGCTGACGCACAGCCTGAAGCGGCCCCTGAGCTGGACTACTACTTCTCGGAGTATGCTGTCGAAGAGGTCGTCCACGATGAGTACACTTTGCTAGATATTGAGTACGAGGAGGAGGACGCAGACGCACCGGGGGACGATTGGGAAGAGGATGAGGATGACAGCACAGCACAGCACGGCCAATGATGATGGCGTTCTACAGGACGCTTTGGCCGAGTAGGCTTAAGCATGGAGACAATGTAGCCACGCGTAGGCCGGCGAGGGGTGGAGGGGTGAGGCAGCGGCCATGCCACTGGGCCATGATGGTGCATTTCACTGGAGGGCGCCCAGTGGCCAAGGTGGCTCACCGGTGCGTGCTGGCGCACTTTCACTCACGCCGGTGACAGGCGGCGTGACTCCCCGCGGAGAATCCGGTACTAGTAGATCAGGCAGCAGGGGTTGTGGGCGCAGGGGTGAGGGATCAGCGGCGAGAGGGCTTCAAGCACAAGGCTGGGAAGCGTGTGGTGGCACGCTGCAGCTGGGCACCTGGGACAGGTCGACCATCGTCCACGCATGGCAGGGATGTATGCATGGCAGGGATGCATGAACTGCAGGGATGCATGCACTGCAGGGCGGCAGCGTTTCCTGGATGTGGGTGAAAGGATGAATTACGGTGATGGGTTCGTGTGGTGGGCGGTGTGCAGATTCCGCCTGAGGAGGGCCATCAGCGGGGTGGCTTGTCCAGGCAGGGGCAGGGCCCTGCAGGGGTTGGATGTGATGGTGAAGCATGGCACGCTCGTAAACACAGGCGGCGTGTGCTGTGTGAAGATGGTGAATAATGCGCGGCCCGGTCTGTTGTTGGCCGTGTGCCGCCCGATTTGCTTTTCCTGGATGATGGGTCCATGCCGGCAATGACGGCGATGATGGTGACCCGATACTTTCCTTTCCCTTTGTAACGTTTCACCCTTTCAGTTTTATGCACCAGGCGTTGTGTATTGTCAATACGACCCGTGTGTGGTAGCCATGGGACATGTGTGAACCACCGCAGCTCTGCAAGCGTGCCAATAGACGTGGCACGTGTCAATCGCGACATTCTGTAACGTCAGCCTTTAAGCTTCACTGTGGCCATGCCAGTGCTGCCACAGGAAACAAGTCCATAGTGCATCTCTGCAGCTAATCTCAGAGGCTGAGGACCGGTTCACCCTGGTTCAAGGTCTCTGTATGATCACGACATAAGCACTGCCTCTGTTTGTGGCGTTTGGACCACCGTCCACTGATCAACTCTTGCATGCTCCTGCCTGCTTCAGGATAGCAAGTCATTCAGTACACGAAGCAGCAGACACAATTGACAGATTGTACTCAACACTTGCCCATGAAATCGATCGGCATCACTTCATCACGCCCGATCATATCAACAGCCCAACCAACGTTCGACCAGGCTGCCGCCACAGCAAGAATACAGATGCAGCACAAACGCACACACTGTACACATTGGCACACACTCGATCAGCTCTGAATCTGATAGGCCGGGAAACCAGAGCTTCTGATGCAGCAAACACAGCTGAGCTGCGGTGGTCACTGCTGCCGCGCCAAAAGCTCGGTTCTCTGCGTTACACAGCGATAGATCTAGGACCCAGCAGCGCCGAGGCAACAGACCAGGCAACACGCAAAAAGACAGACAGCCCATCGCAAGTACCAAGGCTACTCTCCGCACGAGCAAATGCCAGAACGAATTCGTTCAAACTTGCGCTGTCATGAAAGCAAACACACACATGTGCATGCACACACACACACATACACACACATACACACACAAACAACGCATGAACCGAGCGCAGCACCGCGCAGTACCACACACTCCATGCGCACCCCAAACACAGTCAGCATGCTCCAGGCCCACTGGCGGGCGCCTACTCGACACCGTCAGGCTACATGGGCACGCAGCCGCGCGCTACGGCCATCTCCGAAGCCGCGAGGCACCGGTCCCACGGGCTGCAGCCACAGCCAGCCAGGCTGTACGAGCGGTGGTTCTCTGTGTGCAAGTTTCATTCACGTGCTCTGCCTGGCGTTCCCTGTGTAGCTGTGGGTACCGTCCGCTTGCTGAGTGAGGCTCTGGTCGCCGCACACGCAGGGGCCGCACATGCATGGCACACACGATGGCAGTGCCGTCTGGAGTGACCAGCCAGCTCCAACACGCGCCTCAGCATAGCGCAGCACATGCATGCATGTCATCCGTCGCCCGTGGTCACAGCTGCACACCCGGGTGTGTTACACTGTGATAGATCTTGGACCCAGCAGCGCCGAGGCACAGAGCAGTCAACAGGCAAACAGACCCGGGTGTGTGTGGTTACAGAGTGCCGTTATGCGCTAGTCATGCCAGTGGCACATCCGACGTACTGCCTCACAACTCAGCAACCGTGCGGACTCTGCCCACCACAGCCGCCTTTCCAGACACACCAGTCATGGTCTGCAAGCCCATCCTGAACAACAGCGCGTTGCCTCTACACAAACCTACACTCAGTTCTCTTTTCACATTGGTGATGTACTGCGCCCGATCCTGTATACCACACTCGACAGCAATATCAGCCAGATACTTCAGACGCGACAATGCACCCTTGCTCAACCTGCCGAATATCTCATGCGACAACGCAACGTACGAATGTAATGTAATGTACAAAGTCTTACGCATCCTCAGAAAACAACGAGTGTTGGACTTTAGTGCTGGATTTGCTCGCCCGCGACCCCGTCCCGCACCATCTCTCCTGGAGAATATTGTGGCGCACGGTACGGATTCCGGACAGCGATTTGCACGTCATTGCATGGTCGAGGTCGTCAGGCAGGATGAACTGTCCGCATTTGCATGTGATTCCCCGTGCATTCACATGCATGGGGGAAATCCCACATCATGGCAGCAGCTGTGGCAAGGTCATCGAGTTTTGTGTGTGTGTATGTGTGGTTACAGAGTCGGTATGCGCTAGTCATGCCAGTGGCACATCCGACGCACTACCTCCTTGTGCTGGTTTGTCTGTTTGCATGTTAACTGCTCTGTTCCCTCGGCGCTGCTGAGTCCTAGATCTGTCCCAGTGTGACAGACACCCGGGTGACACCTTTGCTGCCGCATTCGTCGAGACTGCGAGGCCGCACAGCAGTAGCATCCCCATGTGCTGGGGCTGCCATGCTGTGCTGTGCTGTGCTGTTCTGTGCTGTGCTGTGCTGTGCTGTGCTGTGCTGTGCTTTGTTGTGCTGTGCTTTGTTGTGTCATTTGGCACGAGGGGCGAGTGCAGGCGTGCCCACCGGCCACAACCCAGCGTGGATCAGAGTAAAGTTCGGAGTGACCCGCAAGACAGGGCTGCATGAAAGATGCCAGCATGAAACCATGAAATGGGAACACCGTAGACAAGAGCGGAGTCAGACATGGACTGGCTTTGGAGGGGACGAGCACTTGAGTCGACATTCAGGCCTTGACACGTGTGTTGGAACGTGTGTTGGATCTCCGCTGCTGAGAGGGCTGCAGTGTTGAGACATGGCATCATGTGCTCTCAGGTCGGGCAGAGCGGGAGCCCATAGACATGACCCAAGCAGTCCGAGCAGCGGTGATATTATCAGGAAAACAATGGGCTGTGCAGTGCCGGAATTGGTTCATGCACTAGGCCGTGCTGCTTGTAATTTGTGTATGTTGTACAACGTCGTTCCTTGCTTCCTTCCCGTGGCGCTGCTGGGGCCCTGTCTCTGTGTCAGACACAGCTAGCCAGAATTGCATCTACTAGTATGGCAATAGTATGGCAGTGGGGTGAGCAGCACAAGACAATAGATGGAGAGAACGGTTCGAGGAAACTGAAGCGCGATACTGAAGCTGTTGTGTTTCAGTGTGTTTACGGCATTCTGCCATGGTTATTTGTCTGATGCATTGCCATGAATCTTGCTTGTGTGTTCTACCACCTTGTGGAGCATACCCCTGTAACGTATTTCTCTGGCGGGGTTGGGAGCTCTGGTGTCTGTCCGATGCAGGGCAAGCCGCGGGGTGAGCCACAAGGCAAGCCACAGGGCAAGCCACAGGGCGACTGTGTCAGTGAGATCGTATCCGTTATCGTTCTTCATGGTGACACAGACGGACGTATGGCAGGGCCCATCTGCTGTATGCACACACTAGCACTGTTTGCACCAAACGATGCAGGCAAGTCCATGACAGAGACTATCACGTACATATGACGAATTCACAGGATGCTGTCGGTCCGTATCATTCCGTCGTTGCATCGCAAAGGCCGCCTGTGCGTGTCGAGCGCAAAAAAAAAACAAAAATCAGCTGGGCAGCCTTAGTGATACGAGCAGCTGACAAGTCGCGCCAATGCTGTAGCGCCGTGAAGGCCACGCGGCCGCCTGTTTTCACTTGGGAAACAAGGTTTTACCAGATGTCAGCGAAGTTTTCACGGGGTCTAGCTCGAGTTTGGGCAGGGCATGGCGCATCGATCGCTGCCCACGGCAAGGAACAGGCGATCGCGCGAGGTGGTGCTAGCCATGTCTAGACACCCCGCACGCGAAGCCCCATGCACGGCTTGACCAGCTCTGACAGCATTAACAATAATGCCTGACAGACTGTTCATGTACACAGCCTGAAGATGAGTCTGTACACACCTGAGTACATACCAGAGTCGACGCACATGACGACGAACGTGCTCTACACTGAAGACACCCCGCTGTCTCCGCTGCTGAGGCAATGCGCAGCAGAAACTTGATCGACTTCTATCACGAGGGGCCGGCATGCGTTCGGTACGGTGCCAGGCGGTAGGTCGACGGTCTACACTTACTCGCACGCTTGCAATGGGCCAAGTCTGCTGCCCGTTGACCAGTCCTGACACATTTGCGAACACGCGCGATGAAGATGCGATGAGGTCGCTGAAACGCCAAGCAATGTTTGCGATGGCTCACGTATGCTGCCGTGCAGGGCTGGCCATGTACATTACTGATTACAAACGCCAAAAACTGCGCCGTTGTCAGCCATGTTGGTGTTCCACCCAAGCCGTGAAGCGATTGGAAAAAACCAGGCGTTTTGCACTCCGGCGTAAGCTGGGGTAAAGATTCGCTGTTGTCCGCAGCGGTTCTCCGCATCTGCAGCAGGGAAGGCGCGCATCGGAGTCGAGGCTACATCGCCATGCCAGAGCAAGAATTCATGCTACCTGGAGACGCCCAAACTCCCGCATGCCTCGGCACCAACTCGTTTCACCGTCCACCCATTTAAATAACCAGCGTGGCTACATCGATGTCATCATGTGTCTATAGATCGGTATTCATGCGTCTACGTATACCTCATCGAAACCATACCGACCTTTGAACAGTTTGCTGTACGTATACTCATCGCCGGCCCTTGGAAGGCCAACTGCGAACACCAACCTGAAAGCACAGCCAGGCAACGCAGACCGTCAAGTCACCCACTTGGACATCTGCAACGAGCAGCTGGAATTACCCTGGTGCGTGTTTGCCCTCCGGATCCCCTGCAGTGCCGGTCTGCTCAATTGCAACAGCCGCTCGGCCCGCGATCGCGACGGTCACTGACTCGCAGCATGCACCGGTGATCTTGAATGATCCGCTGCCACGGGTAGCGATGCTACCTGCCCGCACGCACTCCGCTTTCAGCATTCCGTCACTTCCTCGTTGGCGAGGAACGTTGGGAAGGATGTTGCATGGCCACTGGTCGGTTCATGCAATTACACCCACCTGCAGTGCTGCCAGTGCTCGAGCTCACATGTGCACAGCCGCTGCTTCAGGCTGAGCACTCCCGAAGCGTCAAACACCCATTCCCGAGTCAGGCAGGTATTCCTAGTCACACCGCAGCCGGGTGTGCCGCGATGCAGTCCTGAACCAGCGCCATAGCACGCATGACACCGACGAAAGCGACCTGCATGGAGCTGCACAGCCTCTTGAGGCCTCAGCTGACGCAAAATGCAGATCTATTGTACAGCCCCAGACCTCCGAGCTTCAGCTGAGCAACCATCACCACTGATTCACCAGCGTGCCACCAGCATCTGTCCTTCAGCTTCATGTCTACGTTGTCCATGCAAGGCTATCATGAGTCCTGTGCGGCACGTCTAACGCAGTCGCACCCCATGCATGCAGATCATCGGCCCCATCCAACTTGAAGCATCAAGCCTCCATGATTGCCAAGATTGGAAGGGTTGCAGCCGTGCTGTGCGCTGTGGCAATCGCGGCCTGCGGCCCCGCAGTCTGCGACGCAGCGCGTGCCGCGGGCGTGGCCCAGCTGCAGCACAGCGCGGCGGGCATGCTTCGCGGCGAGGCTGCTGTGACTCCTGGTGGGGGCCTCTCGGCCGGGTCGCTGCGGCAGGAGTTCCGAGGGGGGGTGCTGCCGGGCGCAGGGCACGCAGATGACATCATGATGAAGAAGAAGGCGAAGAAGAAGGGGGGCAAGAAGAAGCAGAAGGTTGACCTGAGCTGCAACAGGAAGCCGAAGAAGAAGGGCCAGAAACCGTGCGCGCCGAACACATGTGGCTTGCAATTGGGTGTTGTTTTGTTATTGTATCGCACTCGCTATGTTGCAACATATTGACCCATGCATATGGAGTCTCGAGTGTCGAGCGAACTGTGCCACGATCACCGAATGTATTGCCATGAGCTTCAGCAGGCCTAAACAAATGGTCATGCCATTTGCGGCGATCGAGATAATCGACTAATGCATGTTTAATGCTGCACCACATGTTTACATAGGTACCCAGGTAGGCTTGTGGAGGCGCAGCCGCCGCCGCTGCCACTGTTTTGACCTCTCGCATGCATGCAGACTCCTGGAGTGCTGCTCCACCAAGTGCAGGCGGGCCAAACGCAGCGGGGGGAAGTGCCGCGTTGCTAACACGCGCAAAACGACGACGTGCCCAGTCAAGTCAAAGGCTGGCCGTCAGGCCGGCCGCGTGCCCGGCACACCAAAGCCCGCCAATGCGCGGCCCACCGGACGCTCCGGTGCGGCCGACGCAGCTCCCGATGCGATGCGCTGGCCGACGGCGCAGCGTGCGCGCTCAGGCGCTCACGCGCACGCTGAAGAGGCCGCTGAGCTGGATTACTACTTCGCGGAGTATGCCGACGATGCGGGCCTCTACGATGAGTACACTTTGCTAGACATTGAGTACGAGGAGGACGAGGAGGAAGACGCAGATGCACCGGGGGACGATTGGGAAGAGGATTAGGACAGCACAGCAGAGCACAGCCAATGACTGTGGCGTCCTTCAGGACGCTTTGGCCGAGTAGGCTTAAGCATGGAGACAATCTAGCCGGGCGTAGGCCGCCGAGGGGTGAGGCAGCGGCCATACCACTGGGCCATGATGGTGCGTTTCACTGGAGGGCGCCCAGTGGCCAAGGTGGCTCACCGGTGCGTGCTGGCGCACTTTCATTCACGCCGGTGACGGGCGGGATGACTCCCCCGCGGGGATTCCGGTACTAGTAGATCAGGCAGCAGGGGTATGTGGGGACCGGGGCGATGGATCAGCGGCGAGAGGGCTTCAAGTAGAACGCTGGGAAGCATGCGGTGGCATGCTGTAGCCGGGCACCTGGGACTGGGCGACCATCGTCCACACATGAGAGGGATACATGCATGGCAGGGATGCATGCACTGCAGGGCGGCAGCGTTTCCTGGATGTGGGCGAATGGATGAATTACGGTGATGGGTTCGTGTGGTGGGCGGTGTGCAGATTCAGTTTGAGGAGGGCCATCAGCGGGGTGGCTTGTCCAGGCAGGGGCATGCGCAGGGCCCTGCAGGGGTTGGATGTGATGGTGAAGCATGGCGCGCTCGTAGACACAGGCGGTGTGTGCTGTGTGGAGATGGTGAATAATGCGCGACACGGTCTGTTGTTGGCCGTGTGCCGCCCGATTTGCTTTTCCTGGATGATGGGTCCATGCCGGCAATGACGCCGATGATGGTGACCCGATACTTTCAATTTCCTGTACCTCTGTAACGTTTGTCCGTTTCAGTTTCATGCACCAGGCGGTGTGTACTGCTCACAGGACCCGTGTGTCGTAGCCATGGGACATGTGTGAACCACCGCAGCTCTGCAAGCGCACGTGCCAACAGATGCGCACGTGTCCGTCGCAACATTCTGTAACGGCAGCTTTGAAGCTTCAATGTGGCCGTGCCAGTGCTGCCACAGGAAACAAGTACATAGTGCATCTCTGCAGCTAGTCCCAGAGACTGAGGACCAGTTCACACTGGTTCAAGGCATACACACTGTCTTTGTAAGATCATGACATAAGCACTGTGTCTGCTTGTGGCGTTTGGACTACCGTCCACTGATCAACTCTTGCATGTTCCTGCCTGCTTCAGGACAGCAAGTCATTCAGTACACGAAGCAGCAGGCACAAGTGGCAGATTGCACTCATCGCTTGCCCATGAAATCGATGGGCATCACGGCCCCAGTTCATCACGCCCGATCATATCAACAGCCCAACCAACGTTCAACCAGGCTGCCGCCACAGCAAAAATACAGATGCAGCACAAACGCACACACTGTAGACATTGGCACACATACTCGATCAGCGCTGAATCTGACAGGCCAGAAAACCAGAGCTTCTGATGCAGTGAGCGGGGCGTTCCTGCTGCAGCAAACACAGCTGAGCTGCGGTGCTCACTGCTGCCGCGCCAGGAGCTCCCGCCCGATCCTGAGGAGCGCGGCCCTCACCTCCTGCAGCCCCTTCTGCAGTTCGAACCTGCACCAGCAGCACCGCCCATCAGCGCCACAGTTGCACATGTACGGGCCGCACATGCATGGCACACACGATGGCAGTGCTGTCTGGAGTGACCAGCCAGCTCCAACACGCGCCGAAGCATAGCGCAGCACATGCATGCATGTCATCCGTCGCCCGTGGTCACAGCTGCACACCCGGGTGTGTTACACTGTGATAGATCTTGGACCCAGCAGCGCCGAGGCACAGAGCAGTCAACAGGCAAACAGACCCGGGTGTGTGTGGTTACAGAGTGTCGTTATGCGCTAGTCATGCCAGTGGCACATCCGACGCACCACCTCACAACTCAGCAACCGGGCGGACTCTGCCCGCCACAGCTTGCCTTTCCAGACACACCAGTCATGGTCTGCAAGCACATCCTGAACAACAACGCGTTGCCTCTACACAAACCTACCCTCAGTTCTCTTTTCACATTGGTGATGTACTGCGCCCGATCCTGTAGGGGGGCTGGCACTCATGACCTCCAGTGGTCCCAGCGACGGCGCGGACCCCCTGTGACCTCCAAACGGACTTTGGGGCGTCCATAGGCCATAACTACATGTCCTGAAGCTGCCTATACCATGATTTGTGGTCTTTGGGGAAACAGGTAGTATCCGGCCACATCAGAGCAAATGTTTGGGGGGAGTAGGTGTGTTTCCCCAAACTGCCCCCAAACAGTGCTAGGGATGTTCCATGACCACCAAACGGCCTGCCAAGGTCCCAAAGTGTTCATTGGGGCTTGCTAGGTTGCCAAGTACGATGCACCATCATATGGCTCATTCACAGCGCCTCAAGCCACCATCCCCTCTCACCATATGCTCCAGCACCCCTCATTCTGTGGGCACGTGAATGCATCAGATGCGGCTGGTAGTACCATCATTACAACAGGCTATTTTAATCATATCTTTCAATTGCATATTATAATGCCAGGTGCAGCTGCAGCTGCCAGGGCGAGGCAATGGTTAAGCGATGGTTCAGCTCTCGGGCTGCTGTGACTCCTTTGTTTCCAGTAGATGACAGGTCAAAGCACATGTTTGGTCCTGTGGATTATCCACTGTATGCACTGGTGGAAGTGGAATGTGGACCTGAGACCGGGCCCAGACTCCCAAAACTATACTCTATATTCTACTTGTGAGAGTAGTTGGGTGTGAGGTGAGCTGTGGTGTTTGTGCTGCCTCTTGTGACAATGCAGCACATCTCTCCAAAACGGGGCAGGCATGTAGCCACATGAGGTATGCACTGGCGGAAGTGGAATATGGACCTGAGACCGGGCCCAGACTCCCAAAACTATACTCTACATTCTGCTTGTGAGAACAGTCGGGTGTGAGGTGGGCTGTGGTGTTTGTGCTCCCTCTTGCGGCACGAGCGACCATCAGCACCACCGTCCTTAAATGATTTTCGTCAACAGCGCCCTGTACTACTTCATAATTATACTCTAATAACTCGAGAAGGTCCACTAACGACGGATAGTGAACGACGATCACTGAACGTGCGTTACACCTGTAGGCATTTCGCAACTTGACAGCTGACAGCGGACGAACTGGTCAGCATCGAAGGTCGAGATCACATATGTAACACCATATCAATATCTATGCTGTTTTAGAGGTGTGGCACATGCTTTGGGATAGACTGTGCGTGTTTGGGAGCCAATAGACGTTATTTGGCGCGAGTTTCCATCGGTTGTGGCCACATGTGGCTGTGGGTTGCGTTTTCGCATGCATTTGGCCGATCGCGCACAGGCACAACGATGACTAGCCGACACGATACATGATGATTAGATGCATATATTGAACACGCTGATATAGCGGCCAGGCGCGCGCTGTCCCGCATCTCTGCCGCTCGCGCTGGGTGCCGATGGACTTGGGCAGCCCAGCACCTGTGGCGCTGGCGGTGGCTAGCCGTGATGAAATCATGTGTATATTTACCAATCAGTAAGGTCTGAGGCGTTGGCTAGGCTCAGAGCTGCCGGTTTAGCTACCGCCACCTGATTCCGAGGTGCAACTTGCACCGGCCCAACAACACCAAGGCACCAGGTCGCTAGCCGCCGGTGATGGGAAACTTTTACACATAGGTAGGGGATTCTGAGCCTAGCGGCCACCACGTTGTGGTCCTCATCCGCCTGGGCTGCACACTGCTGTCCAACAATAGCAGTGGCAGTGCTTCCAAGTGCATGGCTGCAGCTGGCCCTAGCCTGATCTGACATAACAAAATTAATAAGCCACAGACAGCGAGCCCAGGCCCCTCCAAGTCGCGGAACAGGTCAGAAACCGCATCCTTGACATCACACAGGCCATTGCGGCAACACTTAAGCCCGCCATATAGCTGAAGACCCACCATTGTGGCTATTTGGGTCCCTGAGGCTGAGTGAGCCATTAACCCGCGCAGCTTCCTTGGATTGCTGCTGAGTTGGAGTCTGTGGTATCACGTTTGCACCATGGCACACTGTAACGCACTCAAGTACGATTCATTGGCTTGGCTGTTCTGATCAAACAACGCACAACGAGACAGCACAGTGACACTGCTAGTGGCAGTGTGTTTGACTTGCCAGCAGCAGAGTGAACCGTCCCTGGCAGCATGTTTGACTTGCCCGTGGACCTGTGTTTGACCTGCCGGTGGCAGCATGCTTGGCCTGCCCGTGGCAGAGAGCATGACGTGTCAGTGGCAGTATGCTGGACCTGCCCCTGGCACAGGGCAGGACATGCTAGTGGCAAAATCCGTCTCCGCCTAGAGGCAATGTGTCTGGCCTGCCAGCGGCAGTATGGTTTTGATTTGCCAGGGGCAGAGCGCATGGACTTGCAGTAACACAGGGCAGAGGTTGGCCATTGGCAGCGTACATGACAAACAGTAGCAGAGTTGGTGGGTTGGTCGGAGGTCAGCGGGGTTGACGTGAAAGGTACAGGAGCATGAGGACCCAGACAACGGCAATACAACAACAGACTACAAGGAATAGGCGATCGCGCGTGGTGGTGCTAGACATGTCTAGACAGTGCTAGACATCCACAATCGGGACAAGATCAGCCTGTTTGCACAGAGCACATCATGTGTCATGGTGAGCAGCCGGCCCTGCCAGGCCCCACAAGTCCCAGCAAAAGCGGCTGTCTTGAGCATGTGCAAGTGTGTGATGCCAATTCAATGGCAATCTGGAGAGTTTTGTGGTGCCCTGGCGCTCCATTTTGCCACATTTCAGCACGTATGATAAGGTGAGTGTCAAATCACGTCAGGCCTGGTCCCAAGACTGCCTCAACTCATTGTCTGCAACCTGTGGAACCTACATGTCCCCAAGGCCCAAATCCCAATGTGCTCCTCTTGCCCGACTGCACCAGCCCAGCACTAAACATGAACCATTCTGCATCTATCATGGCCTGCAGAGCCTTTAACGGCGCCTCAGCCTCTCAAATCGAATTTTGAGCTGCGCTCGGTGCCTCAACACGCGCCTGCTTCACCATTCTTGTCGCGGAAAGCTGCTGTGTGTTCAAATTCACAATTCAATAGCATCTACCGACGCGGAATCGCCTTTCGACGCCATTTGCATCGGCATGGATAAATAATCGGTTTGTTTACATGGTGTTCCGGTTGTGGCGTACGTGGTGACGCGCGGTGCACACGCATCGTGTAGGCCCCTGCCGGGCAGTCGGAGGGGGTGGGCTGGTACGGCCTTCTGTGTTGGGGGGCGTCTGCCCCCTTTCTCTCATGGGCGTGGGCCCACGACGGAGTGCTCGATTGGGGCCGGCTATAGAGGGGGTGCTACTGTTGGGGGGGGGGGGGGGTCAGTGGTGGCCGGGTTTGCTGGGGTGGGCGGTAGTACGTAGTGGGGCCGGTGGTTGCTGTGTGCGGCTGTGGCGAGGGGGTCGTGGCGGTGGGGTGCGGGAGTGTGCGTGTGTGTGGATGCGTGGGTGTGGTTGTGTCGGCTGTGTAGGTTCGTTGTGGCTTTTCTCCCGGGACAGTTGCTGCTTGTTACTGTTGTCTGCTGTCGAGGGGGTTTTGGCTGTCTGCTTTCCTGCTGTTGCCCTCGCTGCCGGGCTCTTGCGTTCATCTCCTTGTAACACGCATGCATCGCGTTGCGCTGTTGTCCCGGTAGTGGATCAAACCCACTGTAGACACCCCACACGCGAAGCCCAATGCACGGCTTGACCAGCTCTGACAGGTTTGACAATAATGCCTGACAGACTGTTCATGTACACAGGCTTAATATATGTCTGTACATATATACCTGAGTACATGCCAGAGTCGATGCACATGGCGACGAACGTGCTCGACACTGAAGACACCCCGCTGTCTCGGCTGCTGAGGCAATGCGCAGCAGAAACTTGATCGACTTCTATCACGAGGGGCCAGCATGCGTTCGGTACGGTGCCACGCGGTAGGTCGACGGTCTACACTTGCTCGCACGCTCGGGCGATTTCTGCTGCCCGTGGACCAGGACACATGTGCGAACACGCGCGATGAAGATGCGACGAGGTCGCTGAAATGCCAAGCAATGTTTACAATGGCTCGTGAACGCACGCTGCCGTGCAGGGCTGGCCAGGTACAGTAATTACTGATCACAAACGCCAAGAACTGCGCCGTCGTCAGCCATGTTGGTTTTCCGCCCAAGCCGTGAAACGATCGGAATAAACCAGGCGTTTTGCACTCCGGCGTAAGCTGGGGTAAAGATTCGCTGTTGTCCGCAACGGTTCTCCACATCTGCAGCATGGAAGGCGCGCATTGGAGTCGGGGCTACATCGCCATGCCAGAGCGAGAACTCATGATACCTGGAGACGCCCAAACTCCCGCATGCCTCGGTACCAACTCGTTGCACCGTCCACACATTTAAATAACCAGCGTGGCTACATCGATGTCATCATATGTCTATAGATCGGTATTCATGCGTCAACGTATACCTCATCGAAACCATACCGACCTTTGACCAGACTGCCCTACTCATCGCCGGCCCTTGAAAGGCCAACTGCGAACACCAACCTGAAAGCACAGCCTGGCAACGCAGACCATCAAGTCACCCAGTTGGACATCTGCGACGAGCAGCTCGAATTACCCTGGTGCGTGTTTGCCCTCCCATGGCCACTGGCAGTGCCGGTCTGCTCAACCACCACTGGCCCCGTGATCGCGACGGTCATGTTGAGATTACAGTACTATACCACTAGACTGCAATCATCTAGCACGTCGCGACGTGCTAAGTGATTGCAGTCTAGTGGTATAGTACTGCAATCTCAACAGGTCATTGACTCCGAGGAGTCCTCGCATGCACTGGTCAACCTTGAATGGCCCCCTGCCACGGGCAGCGACGCTACCTGCCCGCACGCACTCCGCTTTTAGCATTCAGTTACTTCCTCGTTGGGGAGGATGTTGCATGGCCACCGGTCGGTGCATGCGATTACACCCACCTGCAGTGTTGCCCCAGCACTACGCAAGGGCATGCACGCACCTGCAATCCTCTGGCAGTCTACCGCCCTGGGTGCACGCATAACACCGATGAAACCAACCTGTACAGCCTCATCTGATGCCGAACGCGAGTCTATAGCACACACTAGGCCTCGTTGTTTTGTGTGTGTGTGTGTGTGTGTGTGTGTGTGTGTGTGTGTGTGTGTGTGTGTGTGTGTGTGTATGTTTGCTTTCGTGCCGGCGCTAGTTCGTTCTGGCATTTGCTCGTGCGGAGAGTGGCCTTGGTGCTTGAGATGGTCTGTCTGTCTGTTTGCATGTTGACTGGTCTGTTGCCTCGGCGCCACTGGGTCCTAGATGTATCACTGTGTAACACGCTAAGCCTCCAAGCTGCAGCTGAGAATTCTCACTTTAAACCATCACCACTGATTCACCAGCTTGCCCCCAGCATCCGTCCTTCAACTTCATGTCTAAGTTTTCCCTGCAAGGCTATCGTGAGTCCTGTACGCGCGTGCGACTCGTTCGACGCGTGCCGCACAGGACTCACGATAGCCTTGCAGGGAAAATTAGCATGAAGTGAGGGAGGACTGCTGGGGGCGAGCGGGTTAATCAGTGGTGGATGGTTACGTAGAATTCTACGCTGGGCAGCTTTGGAGCTTAGCGTGTTACACAGTGCACTACAGCTAGGACAGTGGCGCAGAGGCAACCGACAGCAACATGAAAACAAGACAGGAAGACCATTCAAAGCCACAAACCCCCCCTCCCAAGGCCACTCTCCGCACGAGCAAATGCAGAACGAATTCGTTCAGCCCGGAACACAAACATACACACACACACACACACACACACACACACACACACACACACACACACACACACACACACACAAAACAACGAGGCCTAGTGTGTGCTATAGACTCGCGTTCGGCATCAGATGAGGCTGTACAGGTTGGTTTCATCGGTGTTATGCGTGCACCCAGGGCAGTAGACTGCCAGAGGATTGCAGGTGCGTGCATGCCCTTGCGTAGTGCGGGGGCAACACTGCAGGTGGGTGTAATCGCATGCACCGACCGGTGGCCATGCAACATCCTCCCCGAGGAAGTAACTGAATGCTAAAAGCGGAGTGCGTGCGGGCAGGTAGCGTCGCTGCCCGTGGCAGGGCAGGGGGTCATTCAACGTCCGTGCATGCGAGGAGTCAGTGACCTGTTGAGATTGCAGTACTATACCACTAGACTGCAATCACTTAGCACGTCGCGACGTGCTAGATGATTGCAGTCCAGTGGTATAGTACTGCAATCTCAACATGACCGTCGCGATCACGGGGCCAGGGGTGGTTGAGCAGACCGGCACTGCCAGTGGCCATGGGAGGGCAAACACGCACCAGGGTAATTCGAGCTGCTCGTCGCAGATGTCCA
>JALKAD010000006.1:156328-175845 GCA_024500015.1 Ulva compressa | reverse complement strand
CGTCTCATTGAAATTGCTCATGCGATAGTGACGCCTCTCACTGAGGGTTGACGCTTGATCGATGCGTGTGTGCACAGTGTACACAGACATACACACGTGCTGTTGTTCAGGATGGGCTTGCAGATGATGAATGGCGTGTCTGGAAAGGCAGCAGTGGCGGGCAGAGTCCGCCTGGTTGCTGAGTTGTGAGGACGTGCTACCAGCATGACTAGCACATAACACCACCATGCGACACACAGTCGTGCTCCGACCGGCATGTGGGCACGCAGCATCCAGAGGCACTCAGATGAAGACGTCGAGGATGACCGGACAGTCACTCACTACCACGTTCTGTATGAGTAGGCTTGGGACACAGACGAGGGGGGCAGCACGCATGTGGGACAGCAAACAAGGGGGGCACGTCTAGACAGCACACAAGAGACAGGACACAGGTGCTGAGTCAGACAGGGCACAGGGCTGTCATCGGCTGCAAACGGTGCAGTGGATCGCTCGGTCAAACCGCTGCACACCTGGGGGGCCCCCGCTGCCGTCTCCGAGCACATCCTGCTGGTCCGAGTGTATCCTCGCACCCGATTGAGGCATTTCAACAGGGCTGCGATCGAGAGGCCCACGGCCGTGCGGGCCATCGTCGCGGAGCGATGCTGCCGGCCCGGCATCACGCCCACTGTCGTCACTCTGGATTTGGCGCCCACTGTCGTCACTCCGGCTTTGGCGCCCACCGCACCACGCCTCGGTCATCTGATCGCCGGGCATGCAACAATCGTCACGGCTGCACGCGTCCACGCTGCCTGCGCTGCGCCGCGACCGCCGTCGCACATCCTCCACACTGCACACACTCCCACTGGCTGCTGTGCTGTGCGTGCTGTGCATGCTCCCCCTGCCGGTCGCCTCAGCAGCGAGCCAGCAAGCGTCAAGCGACGCTGAACCAGCCGCCCGCGGCTGCTGCTGGGCATGCTGGGGCGCATGAGCACCTCCGGCTGAGGCACAATGCTGCGCCACGCTGTGCACTGTGGACCTGTCGTCAAAGCCATCGCCAGCAAAGCTCAAATCGCTCTGTTGCGGCATCAGCTGAGCCTCCGAAGGCGGGCAGTTGCCACTGTCATCTTGCGGAGGTCCCCCTTGCCATGCCGCGTGCTCTGTGCTATGCTGGGCCGCTGTGCTGCCTGAGCACGCCGTGTCCTGGCATGTGGGGACCTCATGCGCATCACTTGTACACCCGGGTCGCACTGCCGACGAGCCGGTGGCGTCTCTCTGCTGCGTGTGCTGCGGCGCTGCCGTCTGGCCGCTTGTGGAGTGCATGCGTGACTCCGAACTGACGCTGCTGGCCGGCCACGCACTCGCCTCCGTCCGTGCAGTGGCCGCATGGCCAGCGCTGCTGTGCCGCTGGCTGTTACATGGGTGCGCGCTGGCATGTGCGGCAGCTGCACACTGCGCCGCTGGCACATGGAACGGGTCCCCGATCATGCCTGACGCGGTGTGGACCGCGACCTGTGCACCCCCGCCTGCCGGAGCCACAGGCGCAGCCCCGCTGCCGGTCCCAGCGGCAGCAGCCCCAGCGTTCATCGGCCCTGAGCCCACCGCTGTGCCTGCCGCACGATGCGGCCGCAGGTCCGTATGCAGCCCGCTGGAAGCCTGCTCAAACGCATGCTGCTCATGCATGTGTTGACCAGCTGCCCCTGGCAACACGGAGGAGGCGGAGGCTGACCGCTGCATCACTGAGCCATGCCCTGCTGGCCCGGACGCACACCCCGGCTGCAACGAGGACTTGGGCACCCCATGGCCATGCATGCCGCTTGCCCCAGAGCCCGGGTGCCATGGGTGGCCACCACCACCGCGGCTGTCTGCCGTAACCAGTACCGTCGGAGACTGAGGCTCCCCGGCTGCCACAGCATGCACAGCAGTGCCTGGCGATACCCCATGCCCGCAGTCCGCTGCGCCCGGCCCTGGGCCGCCCCGCAGCTGCATCATTCCCGGCAATGCATGCACAGGCACCCCCGCAGGCGCCTGCATATGCATGACAGGCTGCCCTGGGCTCTGCAGCACTGCGCTCACACCACCCTCACACAGCGCTGCGCTGGCCGCACGCGACTGCACATCTGCGCAGCCCTCCCCTCCACATGGAACCTCCCCCTGCTGCATTGCAGCCGCCCCCCCATCAAAGCACGCAGCAGGGCGCGGCGACCCCGCCCGCGCTACCGCTGAGGCGCCCACCCGAGGTGCGTACATCTGACAATCGATTGAGGCGTCCGCATGCATGCCCTCGCGCCGATGCACGGCAGAGCACGCCTTCACAGCGGCGTGCGCTCGCCGAATCTCCATCATCGCGGCATCACTCACACCCTGCCCCCCGCCCCCTGCACAGCCCGTCCAGGCACCGCTCTCCTGCGGAAGCTGGCGAAAGCTCGGCGACCCGGCACGGCTCACGCATGGTCCACCCGAAAGCTGCATCGGCATGCCAGATCCGCCGTGGCCGGCATGTACGTCTTGGGCCCATGTAGGCCCGGCATCATGCTGCGGGATCACGTGCGCATGCATGCTGCTATGTGCAACATCAGGCCCAGCACGGAGCGATGCCGTTGCAGGGCCTTCACGGCCCGACGGGGGAACCCCCCGCGGGCTTGCTTCGCCGTGCGGCTGCTCATGTGCCGGGGCAGTGTGCCAGGCAAGGTTGGCAGATGGCACTGCCGCAGCGTCGCCGTTTGTCATTATGATGTCCAGTGCGCTAGAGCACGGGGCACCCCGGGAGGCGCCGTCGTGATTTTGCGGACTTGAAACCGCTTCGGGGCCTTCGCCGTGGCTCCAGGCTACACATGCCGCCGGCTCCGCGGATGCCGAGCGATGAGCAGCCGCGTCATGGCTGGGGGGCGCTGCCGGTGTCCATGCATGAGCAGCGGCAGCAGCGTGACCGCTTAATTCTGGGCTGGGCGTGCGGCGGCGGGGGGGCGCTGAGACGGAGCGGCTGTGGAACGCCTCCACCGCGCTGATGTGCGGCTCGCTGCTGCATGCTGCGCGCGCGCTGTGCGGTGACGCGCAGCGTGACGGGGGCCCTCTGCTGTGGGAGCGAGGCTGCGAGCGCGGCGTGGCGGCATGCGCTGATGGCTTCAGGGTCTCGTATGCGTCGGCCACACTGCATAGGTGCGCATGTTGGGATTGGGCCGGGGTAGGTGCCCATGCGAAGCGCAGGTCGTCTGTATGGCTACACAGCGCTACATGTACACAACGTAAGCTGCGCAAGGGCGACTGTTGGTCATGCATTTATGGCCAGCCAGCGGTAACACCGCTTAAGTACAGTTGGAATGGCTTGCGAGGCATGTTTGCAACCCTTTTAAAATCAGCCGGGAACTGTGCACAGCAGAACCACAATCGCAGTAAGACACACGTGCCCAAGGGCCACACCGCGTCACGCTGTCCAGGCCGCGCAGCAGCGCCGCCGCTGCGGCCTCCATCGCGGCCTCAGCATGCACGCCACGCAGCTGCAGCGCGCGCACCACCGCGACCTCCTGCCGCATGCGCTCCTCTGCAGCGCGCAGCGCCGCGGCGCGCGGCGGCGCGGACGCAGCCGCCGCCGCGGCGACCTCCGCCGTGTGAGCGCGCTTGTACACCTCGGCCAGCTCCACGCGCAGCTGCTCCAGTGCGGAGCGGGCGTCAGTGGCGTCCCGGAGTGCAGCAGCTGCCGTGTCGTTGGCCGCTTCTGCCTCCATGTCGGCCGCCGTCGCACGCCGTGCTGCGGCCGCCTCTTGTTCTGCAGCGGCTTGAGCAGCCCTGGCGGCGTTGCGGGCTTCCTCCACCGCGTCCTCTCTTGCCGTGAAGGCCTTTGACTCTCCTGCTACTGCCTGAGGCACCAGCGACCCGGTCAGCCGTTCTGTACCAGACCATGCCAGGTATTGGCGGTGCTGGCGATGTTGAGAAACTGCTCGCAATGATGGTAATAGCATTTGCTGTCATCCGCATGCTGACGTGGGCTAGGCAAAGGCAATCACACCCGCCGTGTTGCGTCCTGAGCTTCTGCAGCCTCCTGGCGGAGGTCCTCTGCCTGGGCGGTCATTGCACGAAGGGTCGCCTCGACCTGTGATACCTCCTGCTGAAGGTTACGTATATCATGCTGCCGCATTGACACGGTGTCCTCCAGCGTTGCATTCTTAGCTTTGTATGTTGCAAATTCCTCGTGGACGCCTGCTAGCTCTTTCCTGGCTTTTTGGACTTGCTCTTCTGCAGTTTCTTGATCCTGCAGCAAACAGGGAGCTGAAATCAAGGCTTACAACGTCATGTCCACCGGCAGCTGGCCTGGCAAGTGTGATCAGACACGAAAGAGAGCTTGTTAACCTGAACTGATTGGGCAAGGGCGTCTTTCAGCTCGATAATGAGCTGTCGAAGCTTCGACACTTCCGCGGAGTGTTTGGAAGACTGCCTATCAGCAGTCTGCTGAACTGCCTTTGTCGATGCCTTTGCTTTATCTACCTCGCGCCGGAGTGACGCTGCTTCTTGCTCCGACTTGGCTAGCTGTTCTTGCAAGTCGCGCAGAGCATTGACAGCCACTGCAAGCC
The DNA here is from genome assembly GCA_024500015.1 of Ulva compressa. Taxonomy (NCBI): domain Eukaryota; kingdom Viridiplantae; phylum Chlorophyta; class Ulvophyceae; order Ulvales; family Ulvaceae; genus Ulva; species Ulva compressa. The sequence goes on along the minus strand of JALKAD010000006.1, from coordinate 171,301 downwards.
AACAATTGATCTCATGCATTGCTGAAGTCTGTCATTCACAAGACAGGAACAAACGCAGCAAAGCATTGCAGACCCCGCAATGGCGTCATGCCATTGGCATGGCGCTGCAAGCATGGAACCAGGCGTGGACCTAAAAAGGCCTTCAGGACGCACCTTGAGAGTACATATGTCATTAAGTTGTACACCGGAGGTGGAAGTCGCAGTTTAATGGATCTGTGGGCCACATCGCAGCGTCACATCTGGCGTGCAGCGTCGTCTGATGCAGCGCCATCAACAATCATCAACTTCCAGTCCGATGCGTCATCTGTTGATATCATTGGAGAGCTAAGATTGATTGGTATCCTGATCTGCAGTGATTGGCAAGAGCGCAAATCCGGTTGTCAACAAGCTGCCGGTGTACCTGAATCCGACCACGTTGCGCAGAGCTCTGTCAATAATCTGGATGGGCCTGGACTGCATTGAACACAGGCCTACTGTGGATACTATTGCCTTCTGTTGATTTTGTGCTTGCGGGTGGCATCTCTCCGTAAGGCACAGAACGCTGATCTGGATGTCGCACTACGCCACAACGCAGGCAGCGCCCTACAGTGCACTGTGACACCAGGTCTAGCTGGACCAGGCGGCGACCTGCGGGATTTCCTCGCAACCCCACAAAGCAGCTCATTCCGTGACAGGATCGCGAAAGCTTACCGCTCATGCAGGACAGACAATGATGTGCCATCTCAAGCTACAGTATAAATGGAGCAGCTGCCCCGTCTGTCCAGGACCACGATAGCAGCAACCACGAAGCCTTACGCACTGACCGCCATCATGGCCTCGCCTGTACTCACGACCAAGAGCAACACGGCCTTGCTCCTAGTGCAACCGCAATGACCGTTCAACTGTACAATGCTCATACATTCGAGCCTCCAACCACGATGCCACGCCCTCCCATGCCTTTGTAAAAGACATGCTGCATACCAGGCAGGCACCACCACTCCCGAACAGCACTCTGCAGCGACAGCTGCCCCAAAGCTCACGCCGAAGCATGTGCCACCATCCTAGTGCCCTCCCATCCAACCAAGTTCAACATCAACTGTTCACTCAGATCCCTCCAGGCTGGACAACGTCGTCAACAGCCGACACTCAAGACGGGCATTTGTTGCCTCCGCCACCCACGACTGCAACCTTCGTCTACCACAGGAACGGAAGCTCCGACAGCACACTGTAAGTGTGTGATGCCAAACAGACCCAAACTAAATGAAATATCAGCGGAGCCTACGTGGAGCCTATATGAACCTACCGCATGGGCAACAGACTCACAAAACCCCTTTCTGCACCCCATCCGCCTCGCACCCTGGCCAGAGCACATTCATCTGTTATACCGGAACGCCCTATCTTGCAAGTGAATTCAAGGACTCACCGGCGTGCTGCCAACAGTGGGGAACAGCCATGCCACAGTGGCAGTGGCAAAATGTAGCACCTGTAGTCACAACCTGACAGGCCTGCTACTGTCTCCTATCACCTTCCCAATGAGCCCCACAAACCCCGGCAGATACCGTAACCTGCAAACGGTTCCACATCCACGCCAGCTGCAAGCATGTCTTGGCAACACGACCCGCCTGCAGTGGCACCACCAGCAAAAACCTGGACACCTCATCTTTCTGGAAGCTTGGGCAAGACCACAACAGTTCCACCCAGTGTGCCACAACGCACCCGAACACCAACACAGCATCATGCTGCTGACAGCCTCGGTCACTGCCTCATATCTGTGCCCCAGCAGTGGCCCAGGGAATGCATGTCGACTGGTTGACCCTCGGTGTGCACAACACCCGAGGGCACAGAACAAGACTGACAACCAAGGCTGGACGCCGTTGCCGGCTTCAGTAGGAGACGTTGATGTAGTCGGACATGCAGGCGACCTCGTTGTCGTGGGCGCTCATGATCGTTCCGATGATGTCCTTCACAGAGAGCATGCCAAGCAGGCGGCCTGAATCAAAGACAGGAATGTGGCGGATGTTCTTGTCCTCCATCATCTGCATCGCCTTCAGCACATCTGCAGCATGATTCGCGAGTGCTCAGCTGTGCGATGGCCAGCGTGTCCCTAGTACAGCTGGCTGAGAAGCGTGCCATAACAGGAACATGCAGACTTTGCCATTCGAAGCAATAGCAGCTGCTGTGAATCTTTGCATTCAACAAGCAGTGAGGGAAGCTAGACACAGGGAGCAAGCTCTACGTAAGTACAACTGAAGGATGAGCGTGGGGAAGAGGTAGCATACTGTCATCTGGGGTGAGAGTGTGCAGCTCTCGCGTGCCAGTCATCAGAGCTGAGCAGGCCATCTCCTTCGAGCTCTGCATGTACAGAACCACACTCATGCAAACTGGTCAGAGGTAGGTCTCATGCAGACTGGAGAAGAACATTTGCAGAGATCAGCACTCCATGAGCTGTGTGTGACCTTGCTCAGCTGCTTCTACCACGAAAGCAACCATGCAAGCGGTACACATTCACAGCTAATGGATGATGTTGATGGTTCCCATTGTGGACATTCCAGACAAAGTTGCCAGTGGTTTGACTGTGGTGCTCGCCTGGACATGTTGGCAATGCCCATACATAGTCAGCATGGCAAGGAATCCAGAGAATAGTATCACACCTTGCCAAGGACAGCCACCTTCCGGACATAGTCTGCACAGCAAAAAATCCACAATCAAATCCAGTCCAGTAGGTCAGCTGGACCAGGCTCGGCAGCAAAACATGCACCAACACCTCCCATGTCAAGAGAGGGATGGCCACAGTAACATTTCCTCAACGCGAGTTGGCCTCGGGCTGCCACTAGGCCAGTCGCTCTTCAAATTGTGAACAGCAAATTCCCTCTGGGCAGCTAATGAGGACTCCATAGAATTTAATAGTTGACAGTACAGTCCCAGGCCCTGCTGACACAACCACACGCTTGCAAGAGCGTGCTTCCGAGGAGCAGGCCGGCCATCAGATGCAGCAAAGACCAGACCAGGCCAGTCAAACGTCGACAAGCAGGATGAGGCTTACCACGTTCGGTGATGATGCCTGCCACGTTCTCCTCCTTGAGGTTGCCCTTTTCAACTTCACCCTTGATCACCACCACGGAGCCCACATTTGCCCCGGCCATCTGCACACAACCACATGGCCTTATCAGCTACGACAAGTAATTCAATTTACAGTTACATTTACATGTACATGGTGCTTGTGTGTTACACTGTGATAGATCAAGGCCTCAGCAGCGTCGAGGGAAAAAAGCAGGAACAGCCAAAACAAACAAACAAGCCGCCCGGTCTCCGTCCGCCAGCATGATCCACACCTGCCGGTAACAGAAACAGCAGCGCACACATCCACACACACACACACACAACGCACGAAGCAACCATGGTGCGTGTGTGCAGATGTCATGTCGCGCTGGGTGAGGACAGTCGGTGTTTACTACTTTGTGCTGCCAGCGGTGCTCTGTGTCCGTTGTGTTTTGAGTGCGGTGCATGACAGCATGTCTGGCAGCCACACCGCTGGTGATGTTTGCCATGTCCATCGCTTCCTTCCCTCAGTTCTGCGGCTGTGATCTATCTCAGCGGGCCAACGCAGAGCCACTTATGTTGCATGCTGCAGGGTGAAGACAACAACAACAATGGAGAGGATGATCGGTGTATGCAGAGGAGTGTATGAATGCATGTCGGAACAGGACCTGTTGACGCAGTCATGCCATGGGTGCAACCCTGTCGTAGCTGTAGCTGATCTTTCTGTACGTTGCTTGATGTGGTACACTGTGATAGACCAAGGCCTCAGCAGCGCCGAGGGGGGAAAGCAGGAAACAAAACGGATCTGTGATGTTTGTTGCTTGATGTGAGGTTCAGTGTTCTGAGTTTGCTCCTGCACCTGCCCTACAATGCTCCATGGTATTGGTGGATGAGTACATCAAAGCATCCATGTTATCAGAGCATGCTTGCTGTGCTGTTGGCAGCCAGAAAGCGCCAAATGTGCAGTGCCGCCATTGTGCAGTGCACTGATGGCGGGTGTCAGATGGCTACACACTGCGTGTTCTTCACAATGCTCAGGTCCTGATGTGTAGCACTGTGAGTCGCATGTGCTGGCTGATGGGGAGCTCCATTTTATTGCACTGAGATTGATGAGGGCCTCAGCAGCGGCTGTAACTGGGGGCATGTGCAGCACACCTTTTCGATGGCCACCAACACCTTGTCCGAGACCTTGACAGTGAACAGGCCGGCGGTGACTCCACCAGCTTGCTCCTGCAGCGCGTGCCTCATCGTCAAACAGGGCTTAGCACACTGCAGGCATGAGGCCTCGTGCGAGTGCAGGCAGACACAGAATACGTGATACCACTCTGTGTTCGTGGCGCTGAGTCGTTCTCACCGTCAGAGCCACGCCACGAAGTGGACCTCCATCTTCCGATAACGCAATTGCGAGCGACATGCGGATGGCACGCTCGCTCGTGTCGCTTAGCTGTGAGCAAGGCAAACGCGGAAAGCATCTGCAGCCAGTTTTTCGTGCATGCGTCAGACACACGTGCTGACCTGGCTGGGTGACAAGCGCGGTTGCGTGTGCCGGCGATCAAAGCTCCAAGGGGCACACCTTCTCGCGCATGACTCGGCCAATGGTGATGTCATTCAGCATGGATCCTTTCGCCAGTGGAGGCGTTTCGGGCTTCTGTGGCGCCGCTTGCGCGCTCATGAATCGTCCGGTGAAAGCTCGAGTCTGCAAAGAGGTTTGACCGCTTTCGTGGGGCACCATGGACAGCCCTGAAGCCCTTCAGCAATCAATACGTGTGCTGTTACTGCTATGAATGTCACAAAACGAGGTAATGGGAGCACGTCACGGAGCTTTGTATCAGAGAACCCTCGGCAAAAATTGTCTACTCGGGACTGGCGCAGACGCAAGAATTGACGCCTCGCTGTGCACAAGAGGTCATGATTTGTCCATACAATATAGACGGATCTGTGTACGCCATCATGACTTGCCGAACCTGTCTCTGTCCCACCAATGCGTGGGCAACACACCTGCCCCAGCTCACCTCGCAGCAATGATGCTGCTGCAGACCGGCGTGCGACATCAGCGGCTTGACGGAGCATTGTTTAGTATCGGTAAGCGACTGGTCAAATTAACGCTGCAGAGGGGAGTCCGAGAGAGATGTCGGAAGCTGTGATCTTGACGACGGATTCCGCTGGCAGAAGTCGAGCTGAGTAGGAAACCCACAACAAAAGCGACCAGCATCAGGCGTTTAGGCTCTGTTGAATACTTGTGCGGTCCATTGCGCAGGAGGAATGCTTTCAAAGCGCCTGGGAACGGTCACGTATCAGCCAGCTGACGTGGACACTCGCTCTGAATGCATGCAAGGGAATGATATGACGCAGACGCTGGACGACCTCAAGCCTCCTAGCTCATAAGTGGCCGTGTGCAGTGTATCCAACACAGACATTGTCAATGCTTACATACAGAATCCGTGCGCAACGAGCAATTGTGCATGCAGTACTGGTACATATGTATACCTACCACTCGAGAACGTTCGTTCACGAGGGCTCGTGATCCATGTTCACGACCAGCTAGCACTCGGGCATACAAGCGTACGTGCACACATACCACAAGTGTACATGCAGAGTGGCCGATTTGTTTGCGCTGTTTGTTATGGTACAGGTCTGCTTCCATTCCTCCCGAGGCTGCGGGGGGGAGTGATTGTGATCTATCTCAGTGCAACACATGTTCGTCGAGGCGCCGGGCCTGCACGCCGCGACGCCAGGTACCACGTGAATCAGTATGGTGAGAGCTCAAGGCACATGTGCCGGCATTCGTGGGGCAGCAACGGTGACGTTTGGTTGCTGTGATCTAGGTGTTGAGCACTTCAACCGTTGACCGTGTTGAAGAACCAGGCCGTGGACCTCTGGTCTACAGATCATTGTCCGGGCAGCGGTGCTGGAAAGTACCAGGTCAAGAGACGAACGCTTCTCTTCTCGAGGCCAGGCCTCGGCTGGGCCTTTGACGTGTTGATACCAGGCAGATATGCACCTACAGCACAAGGCGAAACCGATTATGCTCCACGACAAGCGATGTGCAGACAGCGTCTAGCGGGTCTGGCCCACATTGACACGCTGTCAACTGGTTGTGTGTCAAGTTCCTTGCGTCCACACTCGCATACTGCACGCGCACATCACACCACACATCGGGCACGGGTGGCATGCTTGCCCACGTACAGCATGTGGGATACGTTACAGAGGTATGCTTGCCCACGTACAGCTGCCTTGGTTTCTGGATACACAGATCCAGTGGCCTGCCCTCATCGCACTGCACAGCACACAGATGAAACATCAGCGCCTCGGCGCTGCTGGGTCCTAGATCTATCACTGTGTAACACAGCAAGCAGATGACACATCGGGCCCCTCACAGACACTTTGACCAGTCGCAGCAAATCAGCTGACAGCTATCACCACCATATGCCATCAATGCTTTATGTTCACCCGCCTCAACAGTCGCTATCACCACGTCACACGTGCCCTTGCAGAACACCATAGCCAAATGACCAGCACCTCACAGACATGCTTGCTCGATATGGGACGCACGAGCGACCAGAACACACGAGTGCTGCTGCAGGCAGTCAGTCTCATCTTCATGGCGCGATGCTGCGGGCAGTCATACTGCAAGAGCACATGAGTGCTGCTGCGGGCAGTCTGTGCTCTGCTCCTGAGCACTGTCACGCTCAGATCTGGGCAGTGCAACAGGCTGGTGCTTGCTGCCTACATCCAGCCGCAGTGTGCCTACTGTCAGTTGCAAGATAGTGCCTGCGCTTGACTTGCATGGCTAGTACCGCGGCAGTGGACACCACGTCAGCACCTTGTGCCCCGGACGGCAGTGTGAACAGCCATATGAGGGCTTTCGGTGCCAGTCTGCGATCTATGGCAGTGGCATCGCATTCAGGTCGGGTCAGAGCTTGGGCTGCTCCGAAGCGCATGCCGCAAACGACCCAGCCAGATGTGGGCATCGCCTCAAATAAACTCGCTACTCTCTCACTCGGACCCGCTCCCGAGGTCCCCGGTGTACTGCCCCCACCGCCACTGCGGCCGCTGCAGCCCCGGGCCCTCTTGACTATGCCGCCGCTCCGCGCTCGCCCGGTGCCAGCGCCCGTGCCTGCGGCGGCCCCACGCCGGCGCGGCGGCCGCGGCGGCCGCATGCGGGGCCGCTCTGCGCTACGCCCGCCAGCGGCGGCCGCCGCCGCCTTTGCCGCATGCGCAGCGGCCGCCTCTGCTCCGCAGGGCCGCTTCGCGCTCCCGTGGCCCCCGCGGTCTCCGCGGCTGCCGCGGGCGGGGCGGCGGCCGCGCCGCCTCGGACGCGGCCTGCGCGCCGCGGCTGCTGTTGCGCATGGCGCCGACGAGCATGCGCTGCAGCCACGCCGCCTGCGCGGCCTTGTTGTTAAGGGTGCGCCAGATGTAGTACGGCACGCTGATGACGACCCAGCCGCAGGCGACGAGCGCGCGCCGCCGCGCCACAGTGTCGCCCAGCACGTGCTCCCGGTCGTTGACGGCAAAGTGCGAGGGCCCGTCAACCTCGATGGCGACGCGGGTGCCGCCGCGCACAAACAGCGCGATGTCGATCGAGTAGAAGCCGTCCTCTGTGAGGTACTCCTGCACCGGCTTGGTGCCCATCTCCTGCAGGACAGCCTCTTGTCTGTAATCGTATGTTTCTGTAACATACCTTGGGTGGGGGACCGCGTGTTGACTGTTGTCTGCAGCCATTGTCGGGTTCTGTTCCAGTCGGCTGTTCCAGCAGCTTACCTGGCGTGCAGCACCAAAGTCTGCAGTTCCCGCTGGACAGCCTGTGACGTGCCTGACGCACTCCAGCATGCATGGTCGGCAACAGGGCGCGTGCAGGCGCGCGCGCACACCCTGATAGACACCAAAGCAGCGAATCCCCAGGGTTTGTCAGCGGCAGGTGGTGACAGATTCACGCGCGGGGGGACGAAAAGCGCTTCCGGCCACACATGTGTGCATGCATAGCCCGCACAGGGGGGGGTGCACCACTGAGCTGCGGCAGTGTGCCAGACAGCACTGCCGAGCAGTCACGCTGCGTGCTGCGTGCTGTGCCGGCGCACCTGCAGGACGTTGAAGACTGCCTGCTGCAGCTGTGAGGGGCGCGCTTGCGCGGCGCGGCGGCACATGCGCCGCACATGCATGAACACCTTCTCCCGGAGCTCCACCGGCATGACGCTATCGCGCTCGAGGAGCTCGGCGAGCGCGCTGTGCGACATCGGCGCGTGCTGTGTGCTGGGCCGGCCCGGCCGCAGGTGGTACGCGACCTCGGCGTAGAGGAGCATGGAGAGGGATTCGTCGGGGATGGTGTAGTCGCGGCTCAGATGCGTGGCGCGCTGCCGCTGGTACTGCCGCAGACGGTCGTAGTTGCGCTCTGCCTTGGCCTGTTCGTGCTCTATGCCCTTGGCGATGCGGTGCGCAAACACGAGCCGCAGCTCGTGCGACATTATGCCTTTCAGGCAGAAGCCCCAGTCTGCAAACCGGACCCCCGCCCGTCAGTACCATATACTTGCAAATTAACGGACCGCCTTGTCAGTTCATTGCTCCCAAACACGTCCATCAACGCTGCTGAATTTGGGAATCCACAGCCAAAAATTCAGAGATCAGCGGTTCAACATTTGGCGGGAGGAAAGTATGCAACCAATCAGCGCTGAGACCTTGGTTGAGCATTCCCTGATACAGCTGTTTATTTGGACAGCTGAGCACAGAGGGGGGACTACGTGTCGCGAGTTCGGCTCGATACAAAACCAAGGCAACCAGACACATGCACACACACGCCACACCGCTGATCGACAGAACGACCAACAGCACGGTGTGTATCAGAAAAGGATGGCGCAGTGCAGTGGGCGCGCACATGCATGCAGCGTGGACTTGACGCCGAGACCGGTGAAGTGGCGGTAGAAGCGCGTCGCCCACGCGGCCACGACCTTGCGGTCCTCCGGGGTGATCGGGATGTTGAGCTTGGCGAGGCTGTAGATCTGCATGCATGCATGCATGGTGGCTGCAGCACGCATGGTGGCTGCTGTGTGAGTGTTGCCATGCGTCACGGTAGAGGCGCACAGCGGCGGGAATGTGCACGCTGAGATGCATGCCCCGGCTGCTGTGCATGCCCCGGCTGCTGTGCACGCTGAGATGCATGCCCCGGCTGCTGTGCACGCTGGGATGCATGCCCGGGCTGCCGCGGCCCGCATGCGCTAGAACTGTACCACAAACGGACATGTGCCACGGCAGCAGAGGTGAAAAAGTCGCCGCCATGCGGATCTCCTCGCTCGGCTGTTGGATGACACGAGCCGATGGCGGCACAGGACTCGACACTGGACTCGCTCTCGGCTAAGCAGGGTCACACCTTGGCTGCATGATGACTCAGCACGGGCTACAGCAAGTGCGGCGGCACGGCCCATCAGCCACTGCTAGTCGCTGTAGTCACGTCGGCAGCCGACAGGCAGGGCTGCCACATACGTGTCGGCGGGCGCTCACGCTGCGGCGTGCTCAGTGGCAGGCGAAGAGTCCAGAGCATGGGGGCCGGTGCCGTGAGGAACGTGTGTAGCAGGACTAGGAAGCAGGACTAAGCACATGTGGCAAAGCAGGGCGGTAGCGAGCAGGGCGTACCCAGTTGTGAGGTGTCCAGAGCATGGGGGCCGGTGCCGTGAGGAACGTGTGTGGAAGCAGGACTATGCACAAGTCACACTTGTGACATGTGGCACAGCAGGGCAATGCATGCGGCAGCGAGCAGGGCGTACCCAGTTGGAGGGCTCGATGCGCGAGATGAGGTGGTCGCTGCGGAGGTTGCCGATGAGGCAGCGCGCGAGGTACGGCCCCAGCTGCGAGTGGTAGAAGCGCTTTGTCGCGAGCGCGTACAGCATCTGCAGCAGCACAGCACGCGTGTCACAGCACGCATGTCAGGGAGTACCACACACGCAGTCAGGCAGCCGCGGGGGCCCAAGCTCCACCTGGGATCGAGCTCTGGCCGCTTGCCCAGCTTACAAAAAGGGCCGCGCGATTCGGGCAAATCCGATTCAGCCGGTGGGAACCGTTACAGGAGTTTGATACACAACGTGACAGCGGAGGAACGCAGGCTTAGCATTGCAGGGCTACCTCTCATGCACCATGGCTGTGCACAATCCGCATCAGCAATCTCCGGGCGCGGCCGCGCGGCAGTTCAGCAATCCGCAGGGCAGGAGACGCAGCAGACGCAGCCATGCGGGCCCGCGGTGTCTGCCGCTGCTGCACGGCAGGCCTGCGCGGGACGGTGGAACCGGCGAAGGTTGCGAAGTTCACACGGCCGAGCGCACGGAATGAGCGTACTTCATGGGGTCGTACCTCGGGGACGATCATGGGGTCGAGCTCGTAGCGCATGATCTCGTGGGCGCGGTCGAGGATGACGGCCTGCAGCGGCGACTCTTCGGCCTCGATGAGCGTGCTCGTGTACAGCAGGCGGCCGATGGAGTTGCGCGCAACGGGGTCGCGCATGTTGAGCGTGCGCGCGCACTCCACCGCCGTCGCCTCCATCATCGTGATGTGCTGCTGCGCGGCGCTGCCGGGCTCCGTGAAGGGCGTGAGGGCCATGAACCACATGCTGAGCTCCTGCGTCGTGAAGTCGTCGCGGACGGCGTACGCGCGCTCCGCGAACCGCTCAAACAGCTGCCGCGACGCGTGGTTGCTCGTCATGAGGGCCCACGCGCAGTTTGCGATCGTCTGCACGCACATGCATGTCAATCCGTGCATGTGCGTGCAGACTGTTTCACGCATGAGGGCGTGAGGGCCATGAACCACATGCATGTCAATCCGTGCATGTACGCGTGCGTGCAGACAAAGTCTGCACCTGCATGTCAATCCACTGTGAGGCCGAACCGGAGTGCTCGGGTCGACTCCGTAGTAGGCCCACCTGCCACAGCATACACAGCGTGCACAGCACACGCAGCGCAGCACGCATCGTGCAGTCACGGCGGTGTAGGTGTATGCCAATCACTGTTGTGCTGCACCCCAGAACTGTGCCATGGGGGGAGGGGGGGGCTGCTGGGGGGGGAGATGGGACTGTACGAGGGAGGTTCTCTGAGTGAGTTCCCTCCCCCTAGTTGTGGGGTTGTGGAGTTGCTGGGGGGAATTCAAGCTGCAGGATTGACAATCAGGGGCATGCCACATCCAGCCAATAATTGTGGCTCATGTCCCGAAAAAGGCGAGTGATGGCCCTGGACAAGTTGCCTCATGTGGCATTGCCCGGATGGGATGCAGACAACGAGGATGTGGTGATGGAGGACAGAGCAGCGGTGCGGCACGTCGGGGGCGCCGCGCCTGTGGATTCATCTGATCGGCGGTCCGGAACGCGCTGCGGCCGAGGCGCATGAGCGCGCTGCGCGCGAGCTTATACGTGTTGGACTGCACGTAAAGGCGCATAGACACGATCGCCCATGACGCGAGGCCCACGCCCTCCGGCCGCATGCTGGCGGCCTGCTGGCACACGCGGCGCAGCAGCTGCACCACGAGCCGGCGGTCGACGTACGAGATCTTCGCGAGGCTCCACAGCACGGTGCACGTCTCCCACGCTCTGAAGTCCTGCAGCACGCGGCGGCTGGTGACGCCGGTGTATCCGCCAGCACGCAGCACGCAGCGGCCGGGGCGCGGGTGCTGCTGGGGTGTGCGCGGTGCGGAGGGGCGCTGGGTCCGCATGCGGCATGTTGCGATGGGTGATGCCGAGGCAGCGCACGCCGTTACATGCATGTGCATTGACACAGCAGGCACAGCAGGCGGCCGGCGGCAGCAGAGGCCTCAGCAGTAACCGCGCGTTCTCCCAGCGTGACAGACTGACAGACTGCATGCAGGCACAGCAGGCACAGCAGGCACCCACACGCAGGGGTGCATGGAGTTTTGTGCAGGCAGGCACTGACTGACACTGCGTGGAGGCACAGCGCGGGCAGTCACGATAACATACTACTCAGCATAGACCGCTGGACGCCGCCGCATGGCCGCCACAGCACACAGGATGGCGGTGTATTGCTGGCGACTGTGCCTGACGCACCACACAGCACACGCCTGGGACAACGGCGCGGACGCTGGCCCGAGCCGCATGCATGCACACCGAGGAGGGGCACGCACGTCGATCTGCCGCGTCGCGTTGCGCAGCAGCACGTCCAGCGCGCGCAGCAGCAGCGGCCATTGCGATGCCGGCACGTCTGGCAGGGTCATGAACCCTGGAAGCTGCCACACGTCCCGTGGGTCGAGGCCGTCACTCGTGACCCTGCTGCCGATCGACAGCACCGGCTCCCCCTCAACCTCCCACGCCTCTGGGAACTCCGAAGAAACCCCCCCCTCATCGCCGATGTCCATGTCAGTGAGTCCCGCTGCCGAGTCGTCTGCATCGGTCTCATCGTCCGTGAGTTGAGCGACGTCTGCCGCAGCTGCCGCAGCCGCGTCCGCCGCCGCGGCAAGCTCCGCTGACGCGGTGTCCCGGAGGACATGCATCGGCACGCGCAGCTGCTTCGGCAGGAGCAGCGGGCCGGTCCACGGCGTGACCTTTGTGCCGGCTGCTGTGCCTGCTGCGCCTTCTGCTTCTGAGCAGGACCCTTGAAGATCGTCCAGCTCCGCGCTGAGCTCCTGCACATGCACGGTGCGTGACGACGGTAATCATGCATCAACATGAATGCATCGGCCAGAAGACCATGTGAACTCCGACATCAAAGCTACAAGCATTCCGCATTGCAACGTGTCGTAGGGGGAGGTGCAGCGCGGTCGAGGTCCATGCGGCCCCCGACGCCAGACCTGGCGGGTGCCCCACCCGCATCCCCGCTAAGCATTGAGCCACCTCGCTTGCGGATTCACGGCTGACTGTTCCCACTCCTGCGCACAGGAGGATCAGGCTTGTTGGGGGGTCGCGACATGCTGTGGCCGGGGTGTGCTGTGGCCGGGGTGTGCTGCGATTTATGGAAGGGGAGGGGGCGAGGGGGCCGCGGGAGGCCGCGGGGTCCGCGCCGGGGTGCTGCGGGTGTGCTGCGTGGATATGTAGGGACCGGCGTGGCACGCCGGGGCTGGCCTGCGGCCTGAGCTGCCTTCACGGCTGACTGTTCCCACTCACACAGACTCTGATGGACCCCCATACAAACGCCGGTTAGATAAGAAAACGGACAGGGTGACTGCGAAGAGCCGCTGCGAGGTGGCAGGCGTGCTGTGCGTGCTGTGCAAGCCGGGGCGAGAGGCATGCATTGGTGATGGAAGCACCGCGGATGCAGGTGCTGAGCACTGTGCCACTGTCAGGCTCGGGATGGCGCGGTCTGGCGCGGGATGGCGCGTGGATGGGGCAGTCTGTGCGATACGGCAGGCAGCTGCCACCGCGCGGGAAGGTACGGCCACCCCACCACAGCACACAGCAGAGCCTGAGGCACATCGGGGCGCAGCTGGACAGCTGGACAGCAGCCTGTTGAGCGAATCGCGGCTGCTGGCGCAGCACCTGGTAAATGCACCGAGCGCGGAGCAGCCCAAAGATGGTCTCACTGGACAGTGCACTGCGTGCACACACGAAGCTGGCCCAATGCATGCATGCATTCACAAGTGGGGCTGTGGAGACCCCCCTGTCGGAGCCGGTAGCAGCTCGCACCTGGATCATGCCATGCACGCGCGACTCAACTTCCGTTTTCTCTGCCGGAGCGGGCAGGTTTCTGCGCGAGTCGACGAGAGCAGGCCCTCGATCGCTCCTGGACCCAGGAGGGGCACGTTTGGGCTTCTCCAGCACCGCAGATGTCTCCGGCGCAGCTGCTGGCACGCTTGCAACTTCTGGCATGCTTTCCACTTCTTCCTGCTGAGGAAGGTATGGATTGGGCAGCGGGGGGGCCGATGCAGGCATGTAAGCTGCTAGTGACAGGCCTCCAGGCAGTGAAGACTGCCTTGTGGCTGCTGAGTTGTCGGCTGCAGCTGTGAGGCTTGCCCCAGAAGAGTTTGATCTGCTGGCTGCGCTGCTCTGTGTGGAGCTCGGGGCCTGAAAGTCGAGCTTGACTGGATGCTTGGCCTTTCGCTGCAGCATCCATGCCAGTCGGTTCTGCAGGAGACCAAATGTCAGCTGAGAGGTGACACAAGGCGTGTTGGAGTGCGATGTGACAGCTGTGGGCCTGTTAGAGCTTGTTCGTGACGGTTGTCTGTTGTCGCTGTGTGACACAGTGATGCACGCTTCAGATGTTGCTTTGCAGGACACTAGCATAAAATATGGGCACACTATGTTCTGCCACACCTGAAGTATTCACTATGTAGAATTTGGCAAATAGGACAAGCTCAAAACGCATTGACAGCAGTCAGGCGGGCGTCAGTAAACTCTGGGAGCCCAACAGTGGGTAATGCAAGCTGACATGGCAAAGCTGAGCTCCTGTAATCCATTTACGACACCGCCCACAGAGAGCCTCAATAATTGAGAGACTGTCATTCATGAGGCTATTAGCGAAGCCAGTATCGCACCAGGGCCGAGGCGGTGTTGACGTAGTTGAAACTGGGACCGATGCATACGATCAGGTCAAGCAGAGACTGCAAATCCTTGCATTGAACAATGCGGCTAGTGTACTTCTTGTAAGTTGAGAGGTTGTTCTTCTCTGTTTGCCTGGCAACGTTCGGCCGCGACTTCGATCGTGGTGTGCGTGTTTGCCTTGCAGGGCTGAGTCGGCCTGCTTGGCCTGAGGGCGGCGGACGGTGCACAGTTCTCGCCCTATCATCATCGTTGTTCCGGCTGCGATCGCGTACTGCATCTTTTCCGCGTGAGGCCGGGTACGATTGTCTCGGTCGTCGGGGCTGCTCTGCGCATGTTACCGTTCGTCTTGGATGGACGTGCTTTGTCAGAACACAACACCCAGTGGTTCTTGAGCTCGCTCCATGTCCTGCATGATGGTGCATGACAAGACATTCCTGATCCCAGGATGCCTGTGTATTTTCGTCTCCGACGTTCTCACCGCGCTATTCGCAGCCTTG